>JAOPHQ010006594.1:0-124448 GCA_030340625.1 Merluccius polli
CGTCATTGAATAGTTTTGAGTACTTAAAATGGGTATACCTCAAATAAACCAACCTCAATTTCCTCATTGTCATCGTCCAAGTCACCTCTAATTATCAAATGGCACCTGTGTGTGTGTCCCAGGTGAAAACACTCCGGCCCATCTAAGAATCATAGCCTTAGCAATGGTCAGCAGTATTGAGCAAAAACAAAACATCGTACATAAAGACAAGACAATGGACACCACATTATGGAGGTAAACTGAGCAACCTACAGATGGACTTGTTTAATTGTTACACCCCAACACTGCGTATCAGGTTTTGACATAATAACTACCGCGCTCCCACAGCGTCCGTTTAGGGCGGGTTCCACTCTCAGTTTGGTGAGGGGGAATTTCCCTGAACTGTAACAGTCCCCAGCGCTGGTTGACCCCTGGACTTCTGTGGACGAGCGGTAGAGGAGATAACTTCTGATTTAGATGAATAGTATCCAACTTAAATGAGCTGTTGGTCTGCTAATGTCCCACAAAACACTAAAACACTGTTACCCACATTTATAAAACAAATACACAAAGAAAACAAATCAACAGGAAACAAAAAACAAATAACAGACATAAATACATAGTTGACCTCTACATATGTATATTCTATGTCCCAACAGACTTTAACCGTTCTAATGTTCGCAGCGCTTTCTTTAGTATGTTTTCATTATGTCTATTATTATTATTATTATTATTATGTCTATTATTATTATTATTATTATAGGGTAAACCCATCATCACCACTTACTGTCACCATCCCTGTCTTGTCCATGTCCAACTTTCCTTTCCTTCTTTGTTAACCATGTAATTTTCTTATCATTAATAGACACAAAAAGAGATGTTCAAAATATTTCTTTGGAAGGAGCCCCCCGGCCGTGGAGGTCCCCTCCTTCGCTTAAGGTTCTTGTGCAAATATAAATAAAGGAAAAGAATAAAACAAAGAGTTAATGTCAATGTGAACACCTTGCTTCATATTACTGACAAGTTGACGCTTAAGAATAATCAGCTTTTACACAAAAACACTTTTATCGCAATAATGACATCTGTTAACATAGTTATTTATGAATTTAAAAGTCTAGATAATAACATTCATAATTACGTATTGACCACCAATAAACCGAATTATTGTACTGGGCTTCATTCTGCCTTATAATAATAATAATAATAAAAATTTTATTTATATAGCGCTTTTCAAGACACCCAAAGACGCTTTACATAAGTACACATAACACAAAGAAAGGGGAGGAATACAGCAGAGACACAAGGAGAGTGGAGGAAAAAAAAGCCATATCCCAGCCTGAAGTCCGGGGGGGGGGGGGGGGGGGGGGACTACAGTTTGGGCACAGGAAAAAACCTCAGCAAACAGAGCAACACATCACAGGCTCAGGGTCAGAAGCGGCAGCCAATACGCCCAGCGTTCTCTAACACACTGAAGACATAACAGGACACAGTACAGTAGACACGGACGCAGCGAGGACGTGGGATACACCTGGGGGTAAGTGGCATCGTCCAGCCACTGAAAGTCAGTCTCAAAGTTCGCAAGGTCTTGGCGAGAACACAGCAGGTTGCCATGGAGACGGCCTTGATCAGGGCAGGGAATGTCAACAAATCACAGGTGCTTGTGGGAGAAGGGGAGGGTGAGGGAGAGAGAGCTTGTCGGAGTATCCTTCGGGAGGAAGACGTTGAACCAGCAGTGGCCTTGGCCAAGGCTACAGCTGATATGAGGGCCGAAAGTAGATAGGATTGGAATTTTTGGGTGAGGGGCGAATTTAAGCCTCTCGGTTCTGGTCCACAAAGCGATCCAGTTTCCGATGTAGAGCAGTGAGGTTTTCCGAGATCGAATCCAACCTATGGCTCAAGGGCAATAGCCTGAGCACCAGCAGCTCTACCCATCGCATCAATCATGCCGGGCAGCCTAATGGGGGCCTTTGATAGCTGTTGCCGTTTCCGTAATTTTCCGATACACCAGGGCAAAGCCCAATCCAATCAGCAAAAGACCTGTGATCATGGTTCCAAATAGGTAGATATCTTCGACGTCCTCAACGGAGAGAGCAGCCAGGCAAACCACACGCCACTTCTCCCAAGAGTCCAGGGAATAACCAGCTGCATAAGTTCCTTGAGGGCAGTCCGGCTCCTCCGAACCGGGTGACTTCGTCGAGAAAATGGTGTCAATTGCGCTGAGCGACCAGTTGATCAAATCCATGGTTTTAGTTGAAAAGCAATCCGTAGGAGTCTCTCAGAGTAGAAGACAAAAGACTGGACAAGACGAGAGACGAGACGAGAGAAGCAGAGCAGGGAGAGATAAGGGGAGGAGAGGGAGCAAAATGCGACCGCCCCTCGCCGAGAGCAAGAAAGAAAAAACTTATCCCCCCTTGCAGCTCTAGGAGTGCAAGTAACTTCATTCCCGCTTATTTAGCACACTCATGCAACGTAATGGCGTCTATAACCGCGTCATACTACTCCGTTACAGTCCCACACATGTCCGTCGCTAGGCACTTGCAAAGAACAGACAGACTAAAATTAACCTTAGGCCTAATGAACCACATTAATTTTCTTGCTCGTCCAAGTAAATAGAATGGCCAACGCCATTTTCCTTTGTCCCACGAGGGAATTCTTCAGGGGCAGTCGTCGAGGGGGGGGGGGGGGGGGGGGGGGGGGGGGGGGGGGGGGTTTGGTCTGGGTGGGGGGTAGGGGTGGTCGGGGAGTCTTGGCCAGTGGTGGGGGGGTATCAGGAATGTATGTTAATTCCTGGTCTTTGCCAGGGGGGGAGGGTTTCTTAGGAGGGGATTGGGAAGGGGGTTATTTAGGTGGATTTTAACAAGAGATAATACTATTCACTCTATAAAACCTATGGTGTACTGCGTGAGCTCCCAATATGGCTTACAGGGATTTGTAATCTTGTCTATGCTCCCTGTGATATTAGCACACTTTATATCTTCCTATTTAACACTGTGTATATGTCCATCTACAGTATGTGTGTGTGTCTATGTGTGCAAGTGTTCGAAATCTACTGGCACTGTTTAGTATATGTGTATAAGTTAGAGTGAAAAGTAAGTTTACTCTGTCTCTCCCTACACCTAGCATAACCATTAGCCTCACGTGGGGCCATATGGCTAATAGCACAGGAATGCTACCATCCCCCACTGAAGAACAAAGACCCAATAAAACAGTCCCCACGTGATGGGCTATCTTCAGTCACATAGACAACCACACATTGCAAAAGAAACGAAAATGTACCGTTACAAAGCAGCTTTAGTACATGCAGGGTTAGTCACACAAAATGTATTATGATTCATGCAAGTTAGCTTAGCTCTTTGAGAATGGAAATATTGGCAGCAATATGTTATGTGTCTACACATCCGAATCCAACACAGTATATCCGACGAATTAATAATAAAATAATACGGACTCCAACCGTTCCTTAAAGTAGATAATAAAATAATACGGACTCCAACCGTTCCATAAAGTAAATAATAAAATAATACGGACTCCAACCGTTCCTTAAAGTAAATAGTAAAATAATACGGACTCCAACCGTTCCTTAAAGTAAATAATGAAATAATACGGACTCCAACCGTTCCTTAAAATAATAATACAATTCTAGCCATTTGCTTCCTCTATATAGTCGTAAAATGACGACAAAATATCATTTAACTAATTCCCAATCAGAGTTATGAGCGCCTGTTCATTTTCACGTCGGCTTAACTGTAACGACTATGGACCGGAAAAACAGAGCTTTACAACAACGCACGCTATCCACCTCTGTCACATAATGTCTCTATATCTATCTATGCAGATTCAGTCAGGTTCTGCTTACCTGGTTTAATGGCCGGCCTGTGACAGAAATGACGAGTTGTGCACTACCACGAGGCCCCGCTTCTCCCGGTCCATGGCCTCTTCCTCTGCATCACGTCGGGGTCACCAGATTGTAGTGATGTTCATTGAGGAAGAAGGCCGCCGACTCAGGATCGCTTTTAACTCACTTTATTTGTTTAGCTTTAGTTATATTTATCTATGAAGCAAATGGAGAGGAATTGTAAAATTCACGCGCGTGGAGCTCCCCCTTAGCTGGATATCTTAACACAGTGGTTCTCAACCGGTGGGGCGCGCCCCCCTGGGGGGGTGCGGACACTCTCCCGGGGGGGCGCGGGTTCACAAAGGAGGACAAATACGCGTCCGGCTTTAGGCTGGACTGTCCGGTTTTTCAAAGCCCTGTCCGGCGTCCGGCGCAGCATCAAGCCGGACGTGTATTTGTCCTCCTTTTTGAGAGCGCAATAGTAACACATCGCGCACCCCCCCCCCGCCGGTCGTAGGTCCACGGTGTGTTACTATTGCGCGCACCCCCCCCCCCCCCCCCCCCCCGTCGGCCGGAGTGTTACAATCGCGCGCGTCGCCCCCCCCCCCCGTCGGCCGTAGGTCCGCGGTGTGTTACTATTGCGCTCATCCCCTGCCCCCGTCGGCCCTAGGTCCGAGGAGTGTTACGATCACGCGCGCCACCCCCGTCAACAATCGCGAACCCCCCCCCCCCCCCGGTCAACAATGGGGGGGGGGCCCGACTGCAATGAACCAGTTTTGGGGGGGCCCAGCCTGAAAAAGGTTGAGAACCCCTGTCTTAACAGATACGCTGCCTGGGGTTTCTGTCCTTCCCCCGCATGTGTTGTTTGGTAGTATCTGGGCAGGCGTGGCCTCTATGACGCATACTATGCTCTGATTGGCTAGTGTTGAACGCCCACCCCCAGTGTATTATGTGTGCCGCCATCTGGTGACCAGGGGCCTCATTTATAAAACTCTGCGTGAAACCCTCCGTAGAACATTGCGTACGCCCAAACCTCAGAATGTGCGTACGCACAAAAACATTCCGATTTATAAAACCTTGCTGCGCACACCTGTACGCACTCTTCTCGTTATAAATACCAACGTGCGTCTAATTTGGCGTGCGTGCACGAGCGCTCTGCTCCTCCCAAGTCCATCCCTTAATAGTCCTTAAAAGGTCAATGCTAATTAATCACTTAATATTTATAAGTAGGAAGGAGCCTTTTCTGACCAATCATTAGACGGAAAAATGGATGCACCTTTTAAAAAGAAGGCGTTTTTCGGATTCGGAGATCGAAGTGCTTTAAATGAAGTAGACCAACGCACGTCTATTTTGTGGCTTATTTATCAAGCTCATTATTTAAATGTTTAAGTGATACAGTTGGTCTGGCCGAGGATTGTGATTTGAAAGGGCTGTAGTGTGTTGAACATAATTTTGCTTTAATTCATATAATGGGTGCTTTTCATAAAATAAATATATAAATGAAATAACTCATAGGCCTATGTGGTGCGCAATGTGCGTTGGGTCCGCAATGAGCTCCGGGGGTTACAGCATCTTCTTCTTTTGGCGTTATTGGCGGTTTGCAAACGCATATAGTGCATTACCGCCACCTTCTTCCTGTGGTCCTCTCCGGAGTTCACTGTTTGAGAAACGTTGCGGGAGCTTTACTCCAGGGTGAAAGGATGCGTAGAACTGCGCACTCTTTTCCGCAAGGTTTTTTTCTATAAATCACGACGTTGGCGGTGAAAGATGCGTACGCACATTTCATCCCTGTTTCCGCAACATTTTCGTGCGCAGAGACCTTTATAAATGAGGCCCCAGGTGCGGTTAATACAACTTATATATTTCTTTCTGTTCCCTTGTGGCTATGTGAGGATATTACAGCCTGTTGATACATATACTATTATTTATTCTTAACAAGATGGAGACATGGGGTGTCTTTTATATTAATCAGGGCATTCAACTCTACTAAAATTATACATTTGGTAGGATCTAGCCCAACAGGAAGTGGTGTAATTGGAGGGTGACCTTGAGGTCAAGTACACTTGGGAGTGAGCTAGGGACCTGGCGTCTCTTTTATATGAAAGAGGGCCTAAAGGACATAAGATTTTCAATCTGGTGGCTTGAGCCCAACCAGAAGTGATTCAAATGGGTATTTCAGAGGTCATCAGAGATTAAAAAACACACCATTATTAGGGGCCTAAATAGAATGGTGCAGGAATGAGTCCTAAAACCTGGAAATCCGTTAGCATTTTGGCACTTCCAGTTCCCTTGTCAATGGGTTTTTTGAATGGGTTTTTGGTTAGATGCCTGAAATAAGGTCTGTGGTTAACACAATCTTAAGAGATTGCCACGTTTTGGTCTATGACATAAAATACATCAGTAAATACCCCACTCATGAATTTTGAAGCTTTTACGTGTCTTAACAAACTTCTGGCGATTGCATTTATGCTTCAAAAATCATAAAAGTAGTGTTCATCTGTGAATATTATCTTGCTTAACAAAACGTGTGAGTATCTTAAACCTTTGTTTGCCACTGAGCTTATTTTCTGCAATAATGGAAAATCCAATGGAAAAAACCAATTGGCTTTTTGTTGAGGGAACCCAGGGCGATGCTCACTTCCGGGTTGGCCTACAAAAATACGTCATCCCTGCACCACTCTATTTGGAGGATCTAGCCCAACAGGAAGTGACAGAATAATTTGCCTACACTGACACTAAGTGAACAAAAAAATGAAGCGCACACAATGGACAACCCACGAAAATGAATTTATTGAGTTGTACTCCTTTTTCATCTTTGTTGAGAGTTGCACATGCGCAGTACCGATCGGGCAGGAATAATTCGTAATAACTAACAAACTAAACATCATATACATTCACTGAACAAAGATTATGAAAATAAAATGCACATTCCTCACTATAAATGTTATCAAAACACATTTTAATGCCGAAACTATCATAAAATATTGCATTTTCCACTGAGAATAAAAGAGAGACCGAAAAAGAGCGAAAAAAGACCGAAGCTTGACTATCACGTGATGTGGACGTAGAAAAAAGAAGGCCAAAAGAAAAGAATAGGCCAAAAAAACGTAGCCATGTCACAATTTTAGTGCCGTTATTGTGAAACTACTACGTTTTGCACTGTGGACCAACGTAGCTATTACAGGTTTTGACGTGAGAATGGGTTGGCAAGCCCTCAAAAGGGACAGCTTATGTGGAGGAAACGTTGTCAGTTATGTCACTCAAACTGGAGCACTAGGAGAGCCCTCCACCAGTTGCTCCAAGTGGCCGAGAAGCATTGGGATCAACATTTTCAACAATGCTTCAGCCAATCGTGAAGAGGAGAGGTGGGCTAAGAACCAGCTCATTGGACGCAGTTCAGTCTCATTTTGATTGGTTGATGCATGCATTTCATTTTAATTAATTTCAAGATGCTGTTACCTTAGAGTATTTGAGCGAGGTGATTGGAGACGAGAAACATTTAACTGTGATTCTATTTTTATGAATTATATAATTATGAAATAATGTATCAAGAGTGGTGGTTCTTTGTCCTAATAATATCAATTGACAGTTTTGATACATTATTTATACAGACTGTACAGATTTACCGTCAGAAGTGTAGAGCATCACAATGAATTTCATAGCAGGAACGTTCATATTGATGAACCTCACGCACATTGAAATGGCAGATATGTAAAAATGTTTTTCTGACTATTTTCTGACCATATTTTCCATATTTATTTTATTTTGTAACTTGAAAGAATATAGATAAACCGTTTTCTTCATATCTTTGACTACTGTGTTGTTCCTCATCATTGGAACTTGCCCGTACTATATGTCTCTGAGAGTGTGTTGAGACAGGAGATAGAAGGGAAAGGTTACACCCAAGGTCGAATACAGAAATAATAGAAGGGTGCTCACCTCCCCAAATGCTAGAGAGATCGCAGGAGGTCGTCCACATTCAAAAATGTGGTCTTCCATCTCAAGGCAAATGGTAACCCAGCAACTGAGAGTTAAATGGAAAAAAGTAATAAGAGTTCATGTGGCTTGTGTCAAGTGTTACACACATGAAGAGAATGGTAAAATTATAAAACTGACTTCAAAGTGATAATGGTTCACCTTTTTACCTTTCATCAATTTAAGAATTTCTCTCAAGAGAAGCTTAATTGGCATGGATTTTTCATGGCTTCATTACAAATCCTCTTCAGTGTCAATATCTCAGGAATGGTGGTGTTTTCTGAGCTTTGCTGGGATATAGAGATTCCTAATTTGCATATCAGTAGTGAAAACACTGTTAGTCCTTTGGGCTGTACTGAGACAGCTGCAGTACAGCTCACTTTTTTAAGGAGCCACATTCTATACAGCTAAAACAAAAGTTGGCACATTTGTTAAGTTGTTAGTTAACCATTCAAGAAAAGACAATATATGCTAAATATGTTTATCAATTAACAATATATAGGCTACATGATTATATCCAGAACTAAATACAGAAATGATGAAACAAATTGAAATCGTTTTTTTTCATCAGCCATGCTATTCACAGAAAAGTGTCTACATGCTTGATAATGTTGCCCCACACTGTCTCATCATATTAGTCCATTATTCCTTATTATTCATTACTCCCTGGTCCTAACCGTCTGTTCTGGTCAGGGTCCTAACATGCAAATAAACTTTCACACAATGTCAGACAATATCTCATCACCGCACAGTCCATAACATAGATTAGAACACTCATTACATTAACAGGAAATTGAGAGCTGACCAGGGTGTATAAACTGGAGTATTCATAAACTAGAGCATAGTGAGTTTAACCCTAACTCTTAACCTAGACCTAAACCTAGCCCTAACCCTAGTCCTTACCCATAGCCCTATAGGCCTAGCCCTAACCCTTATAAAAAAATAAATAAACGAAAGACACAAAAAAAGAGAGTAGTTGCAGTGCCCCAAGAGTAATGGACTCAAAGACAGAAATACAATACAAAAACCTAACCCTAATGGCAGATGTTTTTATTTTGTAAAAATTTTGTAAAAAAGATTTTAGATTTTGATTTAAACGTGTATATTAGGCTACTAATGTTAATATGAATGTTATTACTTGAATTATTATCATTAGTTCGCAAGGGGATGAGTGAAGTAGGCCTACGCCTATATTGTATTCAATTTGTATATAGCCTTACCTGTCTTACGTTGTGCTTGGAAAAACTCTTGGAATCTCCTGCCATTCTTGTCTATGTGGATTACGTAATATATGTAAGCCTAACAGACAAAGGACATGCAATGACGCTCCGACGGTCATTTTAACTGACGCTTTCGTGTTCTTAACCGTCCCGTTACCTAGAAACTCATCTGATGTCCTCAATCCAAAGTCCTTTGAATTCACCATTGTGAATTGTAAATGCTTTTGGCGGGTGTCATGCTATAATTAATAAGCCCATTGGTGTGTTCCCTTCGCGGTCTCGGTAAACGTCTAGACCTACCTGTGTTCATAGCGACATTAGGTTAGCCTACTTGAATTTATAAAAATCAGGGCGAAAATGATGATTTCCTCCCCTTTTTGTTGGCTTTCCTCCCGTTTACATATTTGCGAGTTAGGCCTAAATAGCGTAAACCTACTGCGCAACGGCTCAATCCCAATGCAAAACTTACACGCGCTTTCTCCAGTGGAGCAGCAGCCGCCAGCTTCCCTGGTCCCTTTGGAGGAAGAAAAGGAGATGAGGCGAAACTGCGCGTTTTTTCCACGCAGCTCCGCGCTCCAAGCCACCACTGTAGACTGCGAGAGTCCGTCGCATAGACGCTCCGATCGCACACAGGTAAGTGATCCCATACCTGTAGGCAATAACTATTCTTTTGTTTATTTGTGTGGCACGGTTTAAAAAAGAAAACAAAAATAGTTGGCCCGTGGGGTTTAACATCTGTTTGGAGATCAAGGGATCAGGCGCCGACTGTCAGAGACGAAGGGTCGCGGGAAATATTATCCAGTGATATCATATTTAATATTATCCAATGTGTCAACGCATGAGGTTTAACAGACATTAATAAAAAGATGAGCTGGTGTCGAGAACAAATGAATGACCGGACTTGGATGTTTAGCGTCTGCACACAGCGTGTCAGGGACATTTATGGATTACATGCCTACCTGTCTAATATTGACACTAAAAGTGCTTAACTTTGGTGACAGCTGATCACCATATATATATATATATATATATATATATATATATATATATATATATATATATATATATATATATATATATATAGAGAGAGAGAGAGAGAGAGAGAGAGAGAGAGATAGAGATAGAGAGAGAGAGAGAGAGAGAGAGAGAGAGAGAGAGAGAGATAGATAGATAGATAGATAGATAGATAGACGGACAGACAGAGACACAGACATGATAGATGCACTCATTTTGATGTGCTTAAGGCAAAAGTTAAGGTATTTATTAAATACACATGGTCTGGCACTAGTCTTCCAGTATGTTGTGTTGGCATATGTGAATTACATTCAAATGAAAGAAAAAGGAAGTGTTTTCTTGCTGTAATGTGGTACAGTAGCTGCCATCTTACAGTTAACCCCCCCCCCCCCCCCCCCCCCCCCCCCCCCCTCTCTCTCTCTCTTGCTCACTCACCTTAACTTTGCGGCTATGGTAGGCTACATTTTGCTGCTTGGGTAAACACGTTGTACAGTCATTTGCTCTCCTAGTAGACAGATGCTGTAATGGAGGCTAGGTGAAGTTTTTGCGATACTGACATTTTTGTGATAATGATGCCAACAAGATATCTGTCCTACAAACGAACAACTACAACAAACATTGTTGTGCTAGGCTCAGGAATATTTTGGACCATTTTGTTGGCAATTCTTCTATACTTGGATGAATCTTGTAAGCATGTAAATCAGCTTTTATTCTTCCTATTCAAATAGTACAATTCCCACATATCAAAACCTGATATGACAAATTACTCACCAAAAACCCCCCGACAATAACAATAAGACAAACCATTCCTACATTACTGACCAACTAAAACCAAAGACCAAACCCTTTGCATTATCTTTCCTCTATGATGAATCAGATAGTGGGGGCTTGACAATGCCATATGGTATATGTATTTCCTCTATGATTGATCAGATAGTGGTGGTTAGACAAAGCCTTCGCAGTAGCTCTATGTTTCTCTGGTAGATCAGATAGCAGTAGATGGTGTTCTCCTTGGTGAGAGTGCAGCTTGTTAGGTGTCCAGCAGCAGCCCTATAGGGAGCTCTCTGATCTCTGATCTCACCTGCTTATTACTGAGGTAGTGCAGAGTGAGAGACGCGCTTAAAGGTGGGAATTGGTTGGGAAAACCAACTGAGGTAAAGGTAAGAGAAGAGAAGGTAGGTTAGAGAAGATAACAATAGATGAGAGTAGAAAGGGAGTGCAATTAAGATATGATAAGCTACAGAAGAGGAGAGAAGGGGAAAGGAAAGGAGAGAAGAGGAGAGGAGAAAGGCAGAGAAGTGAGATTAAAACACAACATAATGAGATAAGATTAGGTAAGATAAGATATAGAAGAGGAGCAGAAAGAAGAGGAGAGGTGTGGCGAGAAGAGGAGAGGGGAGGAGAGGTGTGGCGAGAAGAGGAGTAGAGTGGAGGAGAGGAGAGGCGAGGAGAGGAGAGGAGTGAAGAGGAAAGGAGAGGAGAAAGGAAGAGCAGCTAGATTAAAGTAGTGGGGTCGTTTAAGGCTCAGTCATTTCGAATTGGTGTTAAAGTTTGGTTTTCACTTCCAAGTTGAAGTTTAGGGTCTATAGAACAATTTGAGTCCGAGTGTCAAACACACAGATAAAAAATGGCCTCTAGGGGGCGCCGTAAAATATGTAAACTGCTACAACTTTTGATTAGATTATCCAATTTTAACAGGTATGTATGGATTCAGAATTAAAATGAGAAATAGGTATGCCAAGCAATTGGTGACCAGATTAAAAATAAATACACTTTTAGCCCAATATATTAAATGGACACAAGCAAAATTGTGCTTTTTTTGAAGATAAAGTCTGGAAATGTCCTCAAAGTTGAAACATGATTTTTAAAGTTATTGTAAATAAAGGCTGTGTAATGACTCAACTGGATTTAAGATTAGTGTTCAGAATATCCCTATAGCACAAAGATAGCTAGGATACCCATACACAAATATGGCTGCATATAGCCTACGTGATATGAAGCACCCAACTTGCAACTTGTAACTTTTGTTATTGTTGCACTTCTTAATTATTTTTGCTGCTTTCATCCATACTGTGATTTTTGAAAAATAAGGTTATGGTAGAGTTATGCCATCTACTGCCACAAGAGGGCAGACTAGCAGACACATTTCCCTTCATTTGACAATCATCTGTGCTAATTTCTCTCCGGCAATATTGGTATTTTGAAGGTAAGAAAACAACAATGAACACGTTTGGATGCTAAGTTATGTTTTTAATGAACTTGTACAGACAAATAATGTGTGATAAATTGTGAAATATCAACAGCAGCTAGCAGCTAATAAATCCAAACAGCATTAACATTAGTCATTTTGCTAGCACCAGTTAAAGCTAACTTTAATGCTGGCAGCAGGATGGAATGAATAGGTCTACTGGGTCTTGCACTGGTGTACATTTTAGGTTTTTAGTTGTTTATTTTACATAACATACTTAAGTTTGATTTGGTTACAAAAAGGTAAAGACAAAACTATTATATTTTATCTTTCCTGTTGACAAAATACAGGAGTTCAATGAGCAGGGTATGGGCTGCTTGAATTCTGTTTTTATGAGATGGCTGAGGCAAGAAAATGGGAGTTGTGCATTCTGTGCCAAAAAGAAACTGAGGAACAACTTGTTTGCCCTCTTGCAAATCCAGTTGCCGTCGAGTGGGAGCCTACAAAGAAATCATCAACCTTGTGAGTCAGTTTAGAGCTATTGGTGCGGCTCCCCACCCAGATGTAGATCTTCCAGATGAAGAATTGATGCAGCAGAATCGTGCATCCTGGCACAAATCATGTCGTCAGCTTTACAGATCCTCAGCATTTGAATACACAAAAAAACGCACTGCCCATGAGGGATTGCCTGGTGCAAACAGAAGATCTTGTCGGACTGGAGAACCTGTTAACCGCAATCTATGTCTCTTCTGTGCTAAAGAAACAGATGCCGTAGACCATTCTTTCCAGAAATTATCACTTACCCAAGAGATACATGACAAGGCAGTTAAACTAGGAGAATATCGTATTCTGGCACTCCTTGCAGAAGGAGATCTGGTTGCTAATGAAGCAAAGTATCATCTGAAATGCTACACAATGTTTAACCGCCGTTATAATGTGATTTGTAAACAAACCACAGTGAGTGAAAACCTTGAAATCACAGCAGAAAATTAATTGCTACAATTCATAAAAGAATAAATTAGCGGGGGTAGTAGAGTCTTTGCTTTGCAAGATCTAACAGAGATGATGACTGAGAGACTGGAACAATATGGTATCCAGAAAATTGTGAACCAGACACGCTTAAAGGAAACAGTCCTCAAGAACTTCCCTGATTTGACAGAGGAGAAAGGTATCAGGGACAGAGTTTTCATTATGTGTTCGAAAACTGCTAGGAAGATCATATCAGACACATCACAACCACCAGATGAAGAAGAGCACACCTTACTAATGGCAGCTTCAATCCTCAGAAAAGCAGTTTTGAATCATGAAACAGTTTGAATCATGAAACTCCATTTAAATTTGATGGCTCATTTCCCAGTGGTTGTGAAGAGACGATATAAAGTTCTTTAGTGAAAATTTTTTGTGAATAAAATGATGGTTTGATGGCTTGATTGATTGATTGATTGAAAAAAGTTGGGACTCCTGATCCTAAATCCATACATACAAAGATTATGACTGTTACTACATTTTGCGGCACCCCCTAGGGCAGGGGTTCTCAAACTTTTTCAGGCTGGGCCCCCCCAAAACTGGTTCATTGCAGTCGGGCCCCCCCCCCCCCCCCCATTGTTGACGGGGGGGGGGGGGGGGGGGGGCGCGTGCGATCGTAACACTCCTCGGACCTATATGGGGGTATTATTGAGACAATATTATTTGTGTGTGCGTATCTCAATCTGTGTACCGGTATTCACATTTGTGTGTGCGTAATAAGATTTGTCTGTCTGTATTCACATTTGTGTGTGTGTAAAAAAATCAGTGTGTCTGTATTCACATTTGTGTGAGTGTAAAAAAAATCTGTGTGTCTGTATTCGTTTTGCAAGTAAAGACAAATCTGCAAATGTGTACAGAGATCTGTAAGTGTACACACATCTGTGAATGTGTAAACAGATCTGTACATGCGTACTGAGATCTGTAAATGTCTGTCATCAGTTATAACTCAGGCGGGAGCTCTGATTGGCCGTCTTTTTACACGTGGATTTTGGCACACTTCTGCCGTGCAGATCTGCAAATGCGATCCGTGTGTAAAAACGATTCGTCTGTAACTTCACGCAATACAGTCTACACACCACTAGTCGGCGCTTATATGTACAGATCTGTTTACACATTCACAGATGTGTGTACACTTACAGATCTCTGTACACATTTGCAGATTTGTCTTCACTTGCAAAACGAATGGTGGTGGGGGTGGTGTGTTACTATTGCGCTCTCAAAAAGCAATAGTAACACACGGTGGGTGCGCGCAATAGTAACACACCGCGGACCTACGACCGACGGGGGGGGGGGGGGGGGGGGGTGCGCAATAGTAACACACCGCGGACCTACCACCGGCGGGGGGGGGGGGGGGGGGGGGGGTGGTGTGTTACTATTGCGCTCTCAAAAAGGACAAATACCCGGACAGGGCTTTGAAAAACCGGACAGTCCGGCCTAAAGCCGGACGCGTATTTGTCCTCCTTTTTTAACCCGCGCCCCCCCGGGAGAGTGTCCGCACCCCCCCAGGGGGGCGCTCCCCACCGGTTGAGAACCACTGCCCTAGGGCATAGAATAGAGCCAGGGCCGGCGCTAGTGACACGGGCACACGGGCAGCGTGAGAGTAGAAAATAAATGACCAGTAAATGCAGATGATATAGAAGCGAGGGGCTGAGGCTGGAATCGTAATCAAAGGGGCGAGCTGGGGTCAAGCAAGAGAGCAGTCCATGGTGCTTACAAGTTAAAAAGGGGGAGATGCAGGTGTTAATCCAGGCAACAATTGAAAGGTCCAGAAGCACGCGAGGTCAGTCAGAATGCAGAATGAACGAATAGCAGGCGAATGTAACAGGCAGCGCTGAACTGACGCGGCAGCGTGGCATAATAATGCGTGGCACAGCGTGACTAATAATGAATGGTAAATGGAATCAGGTGTGTAGAGGTGCAGGTGCCCTCTCACATGTCCAGTGATGTGGCAGGTGAGGTGGGCGTGAAACTGCTGGTGATGCAGTCAGTTGGCAGAGGGATATGAGAATATGCACGTATCATAATGCTAAGTTAACTGCTATTAGTGGACATTTCTGGTGTGCCCGCTTGGACTTGTATTCTACCATCATTGTTCAAAATGTTGAACTAGAAAGTATTCATTAACTATCTGGATCGTGGAAATGAATTATATCCCAGTAGCTTATTTGACAAATGTGACCATTTAATATAAAAGGTAAATTAATTAAAAGTGGAAGCCACTAGCTCCTCACAGAATATATTCATTCACCCAAGACAAATTAAATCCAAAGTTGCTTTGTGCTTGGAAGAGATTGGTAGTTGGTAGACACTTTGTTCTTTGTATTATTTAATGAAATGGATAATGATAATTACAAGTCAGCAATGACTTGACTTGATCAGAGGGATGGCTTCACTTGACTACTCTATTGAAACACAATGTACCACAATCACTCCTACCGCGACATGCAAAAGTCAATAACTCATTAAAGCTGATTACAGCAGCCAGGTGTTTGTTTATATTGTTTATATGTATGTATGCATGTGTATCTGTACGTATGTGTGTGTGTGTAGCATAGAGATTGCTGTTTAATCCTTAAGCAGCCACTTCAGGTTAATAAGCATTTTCTTTGTTGCACACACACAGTTTTACCTGCAAATGAGCATTTATGTCTAGCAGACACTTGTCACAGTTTTACCTGCAAATGAGCATTTATCTCTAGCAGACACTTTTCAAAGCAATTTACAGTGAATGCAGCTACATGCTAGTTAACAGGTAGGGGTTTGGGCTTCAGAGACAGAGAGACAGAGCACCAGAGAGACAGAGCGACAGAGAAACGGAGAGAGACTAGTTCTCCATATGAGCTCCTCCTATCCCTGTACTCCATCATCCAACCTTTAATGAGCCACACCATTTTGGACTGTTCGGCTAAAGCAGCTTAATAGACCTCAAGAACATTTAAAGCTGAATTGTAAATGTTTAAAGGGGAATTCTAAATGTGCTTCCTGCTATGTGAGTGTCATTGTTTCAGTGGCTTGCTCTGTGTAAATCTAGACAGATAGTTTTTGTAAAGATTTGCAGTAGTACAGAATTTGTGTGTATAAAATGATTTGATGTCTCCGTTATGGCCCCCCCGTTTTTCCTATTTGGTGTGATGTCTTGTTTTATATGAGTAAAAAAAAGGTACGAGTACAATGTCACTAGTACAAACTTCATATTTGATAATTGCATATAATTTTGTGTGTGTGAGATTTTGTGTGTATAACATTATTCAATATCTCCAATATGGCCCACCTAATTTTCCTCTTTGGTTTATTGTATTCTTTATTAGAAGACCATACATTCACAAAGAAACTGAAAATAACAACATGGGGGTACACTCTGAACGCCGATTGATGTCTGAAATATGCGCCTGTGCTGTGTTCTACACAGCGGGTTATATATAGCACATGTACGGCAAGGAAAGACCAAACACCTCTGAGTTTTTATTTCAGTTATTTATAATTTCAGGTATAAAAATAGGAAGTCCCAGAGGGAGGAGGAGGGAGAGAGACAGGGGAGGGGTGTGATGTAGGATGTGCATGTGTGATACACACACACACACACACACACACACACACTTTTGTTTTGCTGAAGCCGCTCATGTGGGTGTGGTTCATTGGACCAGCAACTGTCTCCACCAAACACAGAGAGACTAATTGCCAGCGCCAGAACATAAATCAAAAGCAAACCCAGCTGTGACCTGATATTCAACAACACAACAATGTTTATGTGAGGAAGAGATTCCAGACAGATTTAGGACTGGAACTATCATTTCCCTTTTACTCAGAGCTCCACCACCACCGCCATACACAACGAGGCTCAGTGTTTCTAATTGGATGATGTCACATATATCATGGATGATACCAAAAATCGGACGAACAAATGTTAATTAAGTTAAGTAAAATCTGCCAGAATACGTTTTTGGCAATGATCAGTGCAGTCCTGTGAGCTACAGCAGGCCATTTGTCTACATTGATATTCTATGTACAGAGTAGAGAATGAAGACAAAAGGAACCCTTAGTGGGCCTATAGTTCAGGCTCTGTGCTACTCTGTTACTTACATGAGGACTGAGAAGAGGGAGAGGGAATTAGAGTGGGGTTTTTGTTGGGTGTGAGAGTCGTGTGTTATTAGAGAGGGAAGTGGAGTGAGTGGAGGAGAGGCTCTTGTGAGTGTTATGATAAGTGGGTGTTTATTGGTCCAGTGACTCACTGTTATTGTGGATGTCGAGTCATTGCTGTATGTGAATATAGCCTTTATCAGCCCCGGGTACCCACAAGAAAACCTGGTGTGTGACTATAGCCTTTATCAGTCCTGGGAACCCACAAGAAAACCTGGTGTGTGTGAGTGTAACTATAGGTTTAACAGACCCTGGAACCCACAAGAAAACCTGGTGTGTGTGACTATAGCCTTTATCAGTCCTGGGAACCCACAAGAAAACCTGGTGTGTGTGACTATAGCCTTTATTAGTCCCGGGTACCTACCATACAACCTGGTGTGTCTGACTATAGCCTTTGTCAGTCCCGGGTACCCACAATACCACCTGGTGTGTGACAAGGACTGAACAGAGGAAAGGTAGTCGGGCACTTTAGACAACTGATTTTCTTGTTGGATTCAGTTCTGTTTAATCAGTTAGCAGACACTAAATATCCAATGCGACTTTCAGTGAATTTAGATACATATCATTAAGGAGCAAAGAGGGGTTTGGGCATTTGCTCTAAGATGCCTATGGGTAGAATGTGGACATTGGAGATTGAACCAAGAACCTTTTGACAGGGAGTGAAACACACTAAACACTGTATCCTTCACCCATGAGCTTAAGTGAGGAATCGTTATGATTAGGTAGAAATTTATTGCAGATTCTAGCAACTGAAAACATCCGTGTTAGTTAACTAGCTCACTCAAAACCTGAAGGATTTACTTCTCAAGGACCAGAGAAGTGTGAAATGAGAGCAGGAGTTACGTGAGGACAGAAAAGGGGGATAAGCAATACAATTTTACATATTTCTTTCGCATTGGGCTTTTCATATCTATTTTTCTGCACGCCTACGTTTCTGGGAAATATCGTGGGTGTACAATTTAGGCATATAAATATGTATGAGTGCATCTGGGTTTGGTGAACATTTGTACTTGCATAATTGACATTTTTGGGGAGATGTATGTGCTCAACAGCAACCTGGGGTTTAGGGAAGCTTTCTTAATGGTTGGTTTATTAGTTGTTTTTGTTCCAGTCAAGCCAGAGATGTTTTAAGGTGTAACTCACACACACACACACACTGACTCACTCACTCCCTCACTCACATACACACACACACACACACACACACACACACACACACACTGACTCATTCCCTTACTCACACACACACACACACACACACACAAATGCGGCATAGAGTCGATAATCTGTTAATCTCTCGTTTAATCTCACCATATAATTGACTTGTGCATCTGGCAGAGTGGCAAGTGTACTGAGGTCATTAGGACAACACCAAGCGTAAATTAACTTTTTACCTAATTTCATCCTAAACCCTGTCCTAAACCCTGTCTGTGTGTGTGTGTGATCACGTCACTCCAAATTGGGCACACATTCCAAGTATGAATATGACCCAGCGGTGTCTGGTGTTGTTTTTTAAGTCCCACTCCCATTATCTGAACTGAATTCCTGAAGGGCCGATGTGATAGACGGTTAAATGCTACGATGACACACTGCTGCTTAAGGTCACTCTTCCAGTCCTCCTCCTGAGAGACCTCCCACAGTCGAACGTGAGAGAAACTGGAATGCAGCCAGCTTTATAAGAGAAAGTAAGAAAGACAATTAAAGGCCGTTGCTGGAAAGCACAAAGGAGAAATTATAAATTGAAGATAAAGAAATGGGCAGATGTGGTTGTGGAAAGAAAAGAAAAGCGTATAGTGAAAAGGTGCAGCGAAGAGAGAAAGTTTTTAATCACAAATTCTGACCTTTTTATCTTTTACAGCTTTCAACCGCCTGTCAGCTCTCTCTGCCCGTGTTCCTTCAGGCCTTCACACTCTCTGTCACCCTGGGGTGCCTCTTCACAGCTCCCTCCGCTATGTTTACGTCTTCCTCTCCGTCTTTATTTTTTATTTTCTCAGGGGGAAGTTGAGGCAACTAGCGCACTGCCCCCCTCTTCCCCCACCACCGCATTGGGGCTGAATTTCCTGCTGTGGACACTATACACTTCTATACTTGTACTGAACAAAAATACAAATATATGGTTAATCTCCTGGGTTATGGTCACACATCCCCTACAAAACACCCTCTCTGAGGAGGCCTGGTGAACCATGGAGGGACTGTAGACCAGTGTAGCACCTCCAGCCTGCAGTCAGCCTATGAGCATCACATGCTACTGGCTTCCTGTTGTCATTCTAACGACCGCCATAATGGGGAACTTGAGAGGAAAGAGAGTGTTTTGCTAGAACTTAAACAACCCCAGCTTCCCCTTCTCCTCCCTGTCCTTCCTCACCACACTGGAAGACTTCAGTCTTTTCTTGATTGTTTCCCTCGTCCTCCCCCTGTCCTTCACAAAATCCTGAGATGTCCAATAACAGCAGTGTCCCTGGTGGCTGGGGTGGCGGCAGCGGCGCCTCCGATTGGAAGGAGAACACCATGTGCCCACCCTCAGTGGGCGGTGCCACGTTTCTGATCGTGGCCTACAGCACGGTGATCGCCATTGGGTTGCTAGGCAATGCAGGCCTGGTGTTCATCATCGCTCGGCAACAGGAGCTGCGCAATGTCACCAACATCCTGATCGCCAACCTGTCCTGCTCGGACATCCTCATGTGTCTGGTGTGCCTGCCCGTCACCGTCATCTACACCCTCATGGACCACTGGGTGCTAGGGGAGGCCCTGTGCAAGGTGAAATGGACACACACACACATGCATGCACATACACACACACACACTTGCCTGCTGGCACACTGACTCACTCACACACACACACACACACGCAGACATACATACTTGCATGCGCACACAAACACACACTTGCACTCACACTTGCAGGCACACATAGATTTAAACAGACAGGTCCACATTTGTAGACACAACTATTTCCTTACACACAAACACACAACAGTATTGTTATAGTACAAAACAATACTGTTGCGCACACACACTCAAACTCATACACATGCACATACTTGCACACAAATACATACTGTATGTCTGCATGGTCATCTTGCACATACATGCGTGCTTGTGCAAATACACAGATATGTATAAATAAAGATTTATTGATTTCAATAGTCAGCGTGATTAAACATGGCACATCGAACAAAACAACAAACATTCTATCTGTCACGTCTCCGTCCTCCTTCCCTGTCCACCTCCTTCCCCTCCACCCCTTCCCTTCTCTCCTCTTTTCTCCCCCTCCTCATCTGCAACTCCCCCCTAAACTCAAGATAAACTTTATTAATAATCAGACGGTATATATCCGTCTTCCTCCTGTTTTGTTGTTGACTCTGTTTGTCCTCTCCCCTTCCCTCCTTTTCCTCCGATTTTCCCCTCATGCTCCTCTCCTCCAGACTGGTAATTCTGACTCTTCCTCTCCACCCCTCTCTTCCAGGTGACTCCATTCGTCCAGTGCATGTCGGTGACCGTGTCCATCTTCTCCATGGTGCTTGTCGCCCTGGAGCGCCACCAGCTAATCCTGCACCCCACAGGCTGGTCTCCAGCCCCTGGGCACTCCTACCTGGCTGTGGGCCTCACCTGGCTGGTGGCCTGCTTTATCTCCCTGCCCTTCCTCTCCTTCAACATCCTCACTGACTCCCCATTGCATAACGCCAGCCTGCCCACCAACCCATTCAGGTGGGAGAGGTTGAGGTGTTTGATTGTTTGTTCCAATAAAAATTCAAATAACCTTATTTTTCCCTAAGGAAGTTTGTTTTTATGGTACAAGGTTACAGTGCATTTAAGACATGTGAGACAGAAAACATACAAGTACAAGACAATACAACACAATACACAAGTGCATGTTAAATGCAGTCTGAAATGTCCAAGTACAGATGTTTTCCAAGTACACAAGATTTCCAATGCGTGTTATTAATACATTTCCTGGCAAGTAATACAAGGACAATAGGACAATTGTACCTGAAGGACAATTTTCGGGTACATTCAACATTCAATGGGTTCAATGGGTTGGATTCAGGTTGCAAACTATAACAATGGTAGGGGTCCTTGTAAATATGTATCCATTCTAAGGGGTCCCTGGCTTGAAAAATATTGAGAATCCCTGGTCTAATGGGGGTGGGGATGAAATAGGATATGGCATGCTTGGTTTTGAGTGGGAGTGATCTGTATCTGCGTCTGTATCTGTTGAACGTTTGTATGTGATGCAGCCAGGGTCATTGCTTGTACTGGCAAGTTATTCACCAGGATGGATGTGGTTCATGGCACTGGACATAATTGGTCTCACATAGACTAGTGTGTGTGTTAAGCACAGTGAAATAGTTATCAAGGGAATGGCTTTTCTTTCTTTCTTTCTTTCTTTCTTTCTTTTTGTGTCTGTCTCTCGATTCTATCTATTGATAGATTTTCCTTCTACGGAGCACTGACATTTTTTAAAATGTTTTTGCCACCAGCAGCGGAAACAATCTATATTTGGCACATTGAAGACAAGACATGAATGGCTTGAACTTAACTCTTGAATTAAACATATTAATATTCCATCCTTAATAACAACAACTGGTCAACCAGGACCTCGTAAAATACATAATATGAAGATGAAGTAGCCACTGAGATCCTAACCGAACAAAGAAAAAAGAATGACATCACAATTCTTCCCGTTGACTTAGTGAATAGTGGCGGGTCACTCTGAATCCACCTACCACAAACCACCTAAAGGCCACTAGAGGAACAACAACATGTTATGGTCCTTTTAGATCAGATGCGCAGTTACTACGTAATTATGTGACATTTTCCAATAAGTTAGCAACCTCATCTAGTAAATATCATAGCTGCCGCTTGGTTTTCTTCCTCCCTTCCTTTACAGTGTGTCTCTCTCTCTCTCCCTCTCTGTCCCCAGGGACCATCTGATCTGCATGGAGCTGTGGCCCACTGAGAGACATCGGCTGGCCTACACCACCTCCCTGCTGCTCTTCCAGTACTGCCTTCCCCTGTTGCTGGTGCTCTTCTGCTACCTCCGCATCTTCCTGCGCCTCCGACGACGCAGGTCATATTCACCAGCGTCTCCACCGAAACCATCAGCAATGAGTTGATTGGTTAATTTGTTCATTGGTTAATTTGTTGCTTGTTGAAGGCACAATGAGTTAGCTTGGTGAGACCATCCCAATCTTGTGAGTTCACATTCTGTTTCTCTCTGGAGATCGGTCTGGCTAGGCTTCAAGTTATGTGCTTGTGGCCGAAACACAGTGGTTCGGACCTGTGAGGTCCCACAGTGTGCCCTATGAGGAACTACTGGCAGCTATATGGTTTTTGGGCGTGGTTTAGGTGGGACGACAGCAACAAGGAACTGTTTGTTCGAAAACTACAATGGCCTTAAGAGGTTAGCGTTGATGCTGCTTTAGCATCAGTTATTATGCTAATTAACTGGAGAGTATTTCTTAATTGAAAGAAGAGCAAAGAATGGCACTGAAGTACCTGCCCTTTTCCAAACATTTTCATGGATGACTTCTCAGATGGTTCTGTGCAACAAACCATCTGGCGCGCCTGGTTAACAATGAGTAGGATTTTCCTAAAAAAACATGTATAGACTCATACAAATATAATCCCTCTCAATCATCACTTATGACTTATTAGAAGTGTATGTCTGTATCTTCACAGACCCTGCCCTCTTGCCTTTTTTAATATATTGTATTTGTATTTTAATATTTTACTTTGTTCGGGGCGTTTCTGGGCATCAACCTTTGGTCAGTCGGTAGCCCCCAGCCAACAGTGCACAGGGTGTAAAGCGGGACTCTAAAAATGTAGCAACCATGTCCCAGATCGTAAGCATGCATCCAAAAGAAAGTTACAACAATGGCGGACACAGTGCCAAAAAAAAGAAAATATATCGAAGCAAAAAACCATGCGGACAAAGCTTGTTTCAAAAGTCAGCCCGGGGAGAAGGGGCCAACTTTGAATGTTGTTTTTACAAACTGCAACCGACAAATCCTACTCATTGTGCCTTTAATGGGCAGGGTGGACTACTGATTGAGACCGAAAGGTTCTGGGTTCAAAGCCCAATGTCCTACAGTTTTTCTGTAGGCATCCTTGAGCAAGATGCCCTAACCTCCTACCTGGTATTGACTCAAGTCACACTTTTATCCAAAGCGATTTACAGACATTTCAGATACAGGTCATTAAGGAGCAGGTTATGAACGGTTATGGCATCTTGCTCAAAGATGCCTCAAGGTTACGCTGGTTATGTAGTTGCGCAGCAGCACAAGAAGTTCATTCGTACTGCATTCTGATGTCCTCTCTCTCCTGTTCTTCCCTCCAGACAGTTAGGGTTAAATCACTACAAAATATGAAAATACATAAGTTATTGTAAAGATGTTACATAGAGGTTGTTGTGGGTCACAGAGCTGTATTGTTAAATTGTCCCTTTATTTTTAACTTAACATTTGAAAGCTTAAGCTGAAGTAACCACCTTGCTAGGCCACAAGAAAACATGCCTAACCTATCTCTCACCTTGTAGTTAAATTCTGCCCTCCTGGTCTTCCTGGCGAAGTGGTCAATAACTCTGTCTTATACCATGGTCTGGGTGAATACTCGATTCTGATTGGCTGGAGGGTGTAGGTTAAAAAGTGTTAATGTACACCTAGGAAAGACGTTGACGCTATGAAGACGCTATGGCCAAGTTGCTAGGCAACGCCTGCATACGGGAGATATTAAATAGTCCGCTCGTACAAATAAAAAAACCCTCACGATTTTAACTCTAAAACACATTAAAGTATTATTAATTGATTAGATATTATATGAATGGATTTCGCGGACTTCACATCATCCATTAATTTCTGTTAATGGACACCTCGTCGGGCATTATCCCTTACATACCAGCTGGGAGTTCCTTCTAAGGATTTAACTGTTCTCCTTTCAATTGCAACAAATGCCAAGTTTCGCAGACGCAGAAAAAAAAGGTGTATCTTATTAAATGAATGTTCAACAAATTATGTATGTGTTCGTCAGTTGTCACTGTCAAAGTCAGTTCACGATAGATGCCTAATGAAGGCGATGACTGGCCAGAGTGTTGGGTCAATCATATTCTATTCAATTCTACCCTATCGGTCACTGCTTCACGGGTGGGACTTATCTGCCATAAGGATCAATTGAAACGGAAACAATCCACGAGCCGCCTGGGGTTTCACTCGATTTACATTGAAGTCAATGGGAAAAGATATCTATGGTGGTGAAGCGAAAGGAAAGTCTGATTCACTGTAATTATCTGTTCCACCGCAGGTGGCGCTGTTGTCACTCAGAATTGATTTCAGGAAAACAGCTTGTTGTAGTGACTGTATTTCTGTTTCAAAGCACTGAAAATGGGATTATTGTTAGATTTTTTTTTTTAAACATTTTTTTTGGTGAAGCACTGCTTCACCTGTAGTCTTATAGAAGCCTCCACTGGTGGCGTCAACTTTCTATGCAACCAGTATGTTAGGCAATGTTTCAGACATTGGCGACTCAGTGGAAACCATCACTTAAAAGGTACCTAACTGATGGATTAATGTATATATTACACAGCTCATGTCAACCTTTCCTTTGACAGCATAGACATTCAACACAGCCCTCCCTAGGGAGACAACCATCTGGGGCACCATCACCAAAAGCAGCCTATATTCACCTTTCATTCTTTACATTACACACACACCCCATGATGCACCCCGAAGGCGAGCGTGGCATTTCCTGGTTGTCGTAACAATGGGCATGTGTCTGTGTGTTTCACAGGGACATGATGGAGCGCAACAGGAAGACTAAGGGTGCCCAGCGCATCAACGCCATGCTGGCGGCCATCGTAGCAGCGTTCGCCCTGTGCTGGCTGCCGCTGACAGTCTTCAACACGCTGTTCGACTGGAACCACCAGGCTCTGCCCGCCTGCCAGCATGACGCCGTGTTCTCCGCATGCCACCTGACAGCCATGGCGTCCACGTGTGTCAACCCTGTGGTCTACGGCTTTCTCAACAGCAACTTCCAGAAGGAGTTCAAGTCCACTCTACAGCGGTGCCAGTGCGTGCACGACGTGCTGCCCGAGAGCTATGAGAGCTTCCCGCTGTCGACGGTGGGCAGCGAGGGCGTGACCAAGGCCACATCACTCAACAGGATGGGCTCTGTGCTCAGCTCCCTGCCCAGGCACGAGACCACCACCGCTGCCACAGCAGGGGCTGCAACAACAACAACCATGCAAGGCTAATCAAGCTACGCGGGCTAATAGCGGGAGAAGGGGGGAGGGGCGCTAATCACTTAAGCCACTTGTGTTTTGAGAAGTCTTCGGGTAACCGCAATTAGAGTATTATAGCCCACCACAACTTTCTTATTGTCGGTTCGAATAACCAAAATTTGGAGTTTCGCAGCAGCTTTTTTCTGCCACCAAAACAACTTATTGCGTAGCTTATGGGAGTACCAGAGCACAGACTGGAAAGGGTAGATGATTGGAAACAATTTTTGTTTATCTCTAAACAACTTGACATGAATAATTCTTCAACCTCGAAGAGAATATTCACCTGAGACCCAGGAGAGTTCAACACCCCCCCCACAAAAAAAAAGACTACAGATGGAAGGGAAATTCAACCAAGACAGACTTGGATAACAGAAACCACCGCCACGGTGGTGTTGTCATGGCGACAACTGGTTTTAATTTGGGTGGAATGCACATCCCCCCCCAGAGCAGAAGCATTAGCAGCGGTGGTGTTGGTGACAGTGGTAGTGACGGTGGTGGTGGTAATGATGGTGGTGGTGATGGAGGTGGTGAAGGTGGAGGTGGTGATAGAAGGGGTGGAGGTAGTGATGTTGGTGGTGGTGATGGAGTTGGTGGGGATGGTGGTGGTGTTCGAGGTACCTGCCAATCCCACCTCTCATATATTTCTCATGAGCAATGTCACTGCTAGGCAGCTCCCCATTGTATCGATGCCTGGCTCAGGGTCCAGGTAATGACAAATGGACCCCTGGAACTCAACAGTCATGGAGGGGCTAGGTGTGGTAGGGGGTGGTGGTGACGGTTGGCTCTAACTCATTGCCCTGACCTTGTAACATGTTGGGATCTTGATGTAGGTTCACTATGTTTCTAGAGAAATGCCACTGTAGGATTAATGCAGTTGAAAAAAAGAAATGGCAAAGTATATATACTGTATACAATCAATTGATCTATGTGAATATATATATATATATATATATATATATATATATATATATATATATATATATATATATATATATATATATATAATTATTATTATAGCCATTGATTGTATATAATATGAATACCGGCATATGTAAATTAAATATTTAAATATTACGACATCATTCATTCCAAGAAAAAAAAAAGATGTTATCAGACAATAATCCAGAACAATGAAATATATATTCTGGTGCAGTACTATTATCAATACTATTTTAAGTACTATTAAAATAGGGACTCTTGTAGCGCAACCTTTGCTAAGCTATATGTAGCAATATGGATGTTATGATTGTGGTATTGAAATTATTGTTTTATTGTTTTGATTGATTATTGATATTCATTGTCTTATGAAATATCATTGATAACGAAAAAGTCCAGAGTACACAGCACAGTACCTAATGTGTTTGGTTGTCCGAAGAAAGAAAAAGATGATCTACCGAAGTGATTTTTATTTAAAGTATGATTCCAATGTATCAATGAGTTGTCTTTCTCTTGTGTTTTGAAAAGCATTTGGTTTGTTGTGGTTAGTTTCTTTGAGATTTCCTGTGTTAAAATTAAAAAACAACATCTAGTAGGAGGTGTGCATTTGCAGCACATGCACACTTAAATCAGTGTTTCAATCCCATTTTCTGTCTCAACAGTTGCCTTTAGTCCAGGGCTATTCAATTACTAATTCAGTGGGGCCAGATTTTCAAAACAAGAAATTCAGTTGGGCCAGACATTTTCAGCAGCAAGTCATGACAAATTTTGGACCAACACAAATGAATGTATTGAAAAACACAAATGTTTTATTAATTGTCACATCTGAAAAAGTACATACATCTTTGGTGAAATCTAACCTAGGCAAAACTCAAAAAAACAAAATAGTGCACAATATTAGGCCTACCAATAGCCAGTTTCCTTTTTGAAGCTAAATAAAATAAATATTTGTCATATCTGACTCTGAGGCAAAACACAAGGTGCATTGAAAACAAAATAGTGCACATTTATAGGTTTCCTTTTTTAAATAAATAAAATAAATATTTAAACCCAAAACAAGAAATAACTAAGTAGCTTAACAAACATGAATACTGTCAGTTACTTAGTTAAATATCATTTTCTTGCTATGTTACACTGCTGAGTTCTCAGTGGGAGAAGTGGCATCTTTTGTTTTGAATGAAAGCAGTGATTCTGGGCCCATAGGATGTCAGTGCAATCCGAAGGCATTCGTGAAGTGTACTGTCAGACAGGGAGCAACAAGAGCTGCTCTTAATTGAGTTCATGTGTGAGAAGCTTGATTCACATGTGTATGTGGAGCCAAACATACTCAGCACAAACACTGCTACTCTCTTGATGTTAGGGAACTGATGTGGGTTGACATCAGTCCAAAACCTGGCAGGCTCGTTGGTGCACAGCTCCTGTGCCATGGTTAAGGATGACCGCATGTCCACAAGTTCGAGAATGAACTTCCCCTCGTCAATGGGAACGGCCACCTCCTTTGCTTTGGCGAATAAAGCCCATTCTATTGCGACAGTGAACGGGTCTCTGGCAAAACACATCACCTCTGTTGGCAAAGCAAGTCCATCCAACTGACCAGCAAAGTTTTCTTTTAACTTCGCAACGAAATCTGTCATCACAGCGGTAATGCGTGCCGGGGATGAGATGCATTTGCAGAGCGTCGGAAAATGCAACATTCGGCCTGTGCTCAAGTCAGTCTCGAAAAGATCCAGTTTGACTTGGAATGCGCGCATCTGTTCTATCAGTTCAATGACAGTTTTGTCTCTGCCTTGTAGTCCCACATTTAAGTCATTCAGGTGTTTGAATATGTCACTGAGAAAGCAGACATCGCCAATGAAGTTGTCATCCAGCATTCGGTTCAAGTGTGTTTCGGCCGTTTTATGCTTGCTGCTGCGGAGGAAGGCTGTGATTTCCTCTCTTAGATCACATAAACGCTCCAGCGCTTTGCCTTTGGACAGCCACCTGACGTCATTGTGCAAAAGCAGGTCGTGGTGCTCAGCAGACAGATGAAATTAATTGTTGCCATCACGCTGTCCATTGTCGTCTTGAGCTCCCCGCTTAGTTTTGCGCACAATACCGTCTGATGCACAATGCAGTGTAAGGATATCATCTGAGGTGCAACAGCGGACCAACATGCAGCCAAACCATTAACTTTTCCCGTCATGGATGGAGCCCCATCCGTTACAAGCATGCACACTCATCTCATATCAAGGCCATTGTCTTCAAAAAAAGTTGAATTCTTCTCAAAGAGCACCTTGCTTGTTGTGTGTCCTTTTAACGGCAGTAAGCTGAGCAGTTCCTCTCTGAAGCATTTGCCATATATGCACAGTTGAGCGGTATCTGTCTTATCTGTGGACTCATCTACTGCTATAGACATGACATCAGCTTTCTTCAGGTCTTCCAAAAGCATTTCGAACACATCAGTAGCAAGAAGTTGAACCCTGCGAATATTTGAGGTGTCTGACGGGTACGTTTTTAATGGCAGAGGTCACGCTTGTTTTTACTTTGTCGTCATTTATAACCTCATTCACGACGGCCAGCATGCACTCTTTCATGGTTTCAGAGTCTGTAAATGGCCTTTTCTTTTTAGCCAAGTTCCATGACACACGAAGGGAAGCTGCTGTAGCTCTCTCTTGGGCCGTACATCTGGTTGTAAGATGCCAGCAAACTCTGCATCTTTGCAGCCCTCTCCTGAGATCCCTCGGGAAAGTTTGAGCGGAAATTCGGGTGTTTCTCAATGTGGTGTCTCCGCACATTGTAATCTTTCAATACCGCAACACACTCATTACAAATTAAACACATCGGTTTGGCATTTGGATTGGGCGGCAAAATGAATAAATACTTGTCAGTCCAGGTTGGGTTGAACCGACGGTTTTCAGTGTCCAATTTGCGTTTTTGAGTTGACAAAGACATTTTAGATAGATTAGATTAGACGACTCGCCTTCGATCACTTCCTTGACAGACCATGGACATATGCGCGGGTTGAATGATGCTAGATTCCTGTTACTAGGTTACGCGGAGTGTTGCATTCACGGTCTGTACTACTGTAGGAATTTCTGAAGGCAAGGCTCGATTTTTTATTTTATTTTTTATTTGTATTTATTTTCTATGCGCTTTTTGCAGGGCCACGGGCTGGGCCACTCGGAAGGTGCTTCTGGGCCGCATGTGGCCTGCGGGCCGCCATATGAATAGGCCTGCTCTAGTCTTATCAGTGGTGACAGACTATGTACCAAACAATTAAAAGCACCTAAACTAGTTCAAATACTTTAAAGTAGTTAAAAGCATCTAAACTAGTTCAAATACTTTAAAGCACTTGATGTACTACTCAGTTTAGCAAGAAAAGACAAATGTAAAATATTTATTTATTTACCTTGTACCTTTGTAGATTAATAGTGTAAAACTTAAAAATCTCTAAGCCTTTTCATTTTTTATTGCTGATCTCAATATGGGGAATGTCCATTACGCTTGACAACCAGAATTATTTTTTAATTGTTTTAGCCTTTAGCAGGTGAAATCCCCATAATAACAGCAGCCCGGTATCGACCGAGGGACGTGAACATTGTGGATTCACCCGTCCAGGAATGACTAGGCCTACAACATATCCAGCGACCACCGAGCTCCACTTTGATTTCCCCATAGGCTTCCCAACATGCAAATATCAATGACCTGCCAATCAGTCCACCATTTCAATGTCCTCCATTTCCAGTCCATTTCCTTGGACCCCAATTCCTTAGAAACATCTGTTGTAAATCTGCGCTATTATTGGCTATATTGTTAGTGAAGTTTCCATTCAATGTGCCCGACTCTGGCTGTTTTCGTCTCTCGGGGACGTTTGTGTGTCTGTCGCCGCCGGTCTTAACAAGCACTCTGCCAGTTGAATTTATACATGAAGACTTGTTTTGTTGGGGTACGCTTTCTCCTCCATGGAAATATCTTGACAATACTGTCAGAAGATCGGCGTGTATGGTTGAAAACCACGTCCCATCCCCAAAAACGAGGTCTGACAACGTGCGCATTGAATGAGACACAAGGTTTTACCAGCTGTTGGGAGCCGTTGACAGCCGGGGGTTGCTGGGGAGCCTGAGCTGCGGCTAACACATGTTACACTGCAGCTGCCGCCCATGTAGTGGCGGTACACAAATAGACAGTGTGGTACACAAACACACCGTTAACATTGTACAACAAACATTTGTTTTACGCTGCTAGCTGTCGTAGCCTAGCGCATGTACACAGTTCGCTGCTGTAGTACACAAACACACCGTTAACCATTAGCTAGGGGTTAGCTGCTGTGGTACCTAAACACACGGTAGTATAACACATGTTTGTTTTCCACTATTAGCTGTGGTATGCATGCAGTTAGTTTTACACACAAACACATCATTAACTGTAGTAAAAAAACACAGTTGTAGTACAGTCAACCACAGAGCTACGCTATGCTGAAACACACACACATACACACACATACACACAATTGTAGTACACAAACACGCCATTATCTGTAGTACACAAACATTAGACCATTGTATACAATCAGTCCGATGGGATGTACTATAATTTGGAAAAGACAACATATCTACAATGCATACGTATGTAACAAAGACATGCTTTAAAAAACAAATGGAACCATTAAAGACAATACTGAACAAAGAGGGTGCATACTACCCCCCTGTCAGTTACTGACCATATTACATAAAATAATAAGATACTTTACAGAAAATATACTGTAATCAGATCTATCCACTACATGAATAGAATGTTGACGAAATCCTAGTAGAATGTATATATAAATAGTCGCTGTTTTCCCCCCATCTGTTTCCTTGGTAACCTAGTGCTCTCGCATGTCTGTTTGTAAAACTCCAGGATTGACAGTGGTGACTGGGAGAAGAATTTAAAACCATAACCTAAAATGGTGGCTTAATCGTGAGAAGACACCTGGGAAACACTTGTGATTATGTATACCTCCTCCCCCGCAGTCCTCTGAGCCAGAGAAGTGCTTTTAAATGTGTGTCTCGATGGCATATTTATGTATTAAGACTCTGGTAGAGGTTTCATATTAGCCTTATACAGAATGTTGGTTTCAACAATTATGTGAAACAGATGTAAACACAGAGCAGTAATCGTCCATTTAACTGTTGACCATATGTTGTCTAAAGCATACACTAGGTGTGCATGACAAATGACAAACATGCACTGTGTACATATGCCCATGTGTAGTATGAACATATCTGAACACCATCCTCCATTACTGCCCATGTTCATCAGTCCATATATGTACAGAGTGGGACTCGATCCAAAACCATCGGTCAGTAGGCTACCCTTCAATGCTCTTTACGGTTATTGTTTTTTAGTTTACCAGGTACTCAAGAGCAAACTGTATATCCGTTGATACGATACATTTTCTCATGATGTCCTTTAGAAGTGTCGGAAATGTCGAAAACCTTTTTTTTTATGTTGATGTTTGCAGTGTTGGGAGTAACGAGTTACAAAAGTAATGCATTACTGTAACGCATTACTTTTTGCTGTAACGTGGTAATGTAAGGCATTACAAAAATATAATTGGTAATATTTTACTCGGTACAAATCTCAGTAACGCACGTTACAATGCATTTTAAACCCGAAATTAAGTGGTGTGTTGTTTTTATACAAACACCGCGAGATTAGCAGAGGAGAAAAAAATCCGCGCAAATGTTTACTTCCTGTTAGACTTCTACTAGAGAACTATCGATCGAGGACAAGATGACTGCAGCAGCGGAGTTGGACTCTACATTCGGGACTCCCGAATGTAGAGTCCAACTCCGCTGCTGCACCACATCACACATCACGTCTTAATGAGCTGCATTGAACGCAATAAGATCTATTGAGAACGCCAAATCCATATTTCCAGTTATTTTGATGAAAGTAATGCAAAAGTAGTGTAATGCCTTACAATTCAAAGACAGTAATATTGTAATGTAACGAATTACTTTGAAATGACAGTAATAAGTAATAAGTAATGAATTACATATTTGAAGTAACTTGCCCAACACTGGATGTTTGTATATAGGCCTATTGCATTAAGCCAAATGTTATTTGATTTTGTCTGTTAATATTTACTTTGGTCATGTGTAACCTGTGAGCTGAATTTATTCAAACATGAGTCATCTTTTGTAAATAGCAAATGAGCAGATAAGATTCTGTAAAGAGTGAGTTTCTGCATATTGCCTTGGTACTGTATTTTCAGTCAGCGTGGCTTACCTTGAATTGTGTTTACGGCTTTTACGACGTCTCTGGAGCGATCTGAGAAAGATGTAGCTTCTTATGAGAACTGACAGCTGATTATGTCACCCTGCTGAACTTGGTCTTTCCAATCGTGTTTTTAATACAATGGTGTGCGCATTACTCTGTGTTGTTCTTGCCTGTGTTTGTTGTTGCACTTTGAAAGTAGCCTATAGCCTAGGCACGCGGTTCTTAAACTATTTTTTACGAATGTACCCCCTCAAAGATATTTTTTCACCAGCACAATACATTTTAGGGAGGGAAAAATGAATTAGGCTTTTCGCACCACTTCTCAGGATGACCAGATGTTGGAAAGTCAAGCTAATTTCTCCCCCGAAAAAGCACAAAGCCAGAGGGGGGTCAGAGCTTGTGCATGTGAATCCCATTAGGCCTACTGACAACATTTTTGGTGTTTGTTTTAGCTTTCTTTTTTTCAGATTCTTCTTTCTCCTTGTTTTTGGAAATGTTCCAAGTACCCCCTGCAAGCCTTTAAAGTACCCCTAGGGGTACACAACCCCCATTTGAGAAACACTGGCCCAGGCTTTACTTCAGGGAAAAATTTTAGGGAATAGTCATGGTATTTTCATATGTATTCATGTATAAAGCCATAATTCTGTCATTCTAAGACAGTCTGCTGGTTCACTTCAAACAATCAGAAAGCACCACTCACCATAAATTATATTTAGTGTTTAAAGGCATAACACAATCATAATTGTTACATTAATAGAACACTTATATAAGTGTTGTAGACTTACATTATAGCTCCTTTCAATAGCCTAAAATTCCTAAAATCACAGAGAGGCAAAAATAAACCAACAAATCATATTAACCAATCAAACGGGCCAAAATCCAAATGACAGACTTGCCAATACAAACACTGGCCAAACCACTTTGTAGAAAAGCTTTACTGTGTGGCCTTAAGTAGGTTGATGAAACAGGGAATCGACTCTCCTCCGGCAAACTGTTCCAAAGCAGGAGAACAGACAACAGAAAACGCTTCGTCTCCATTAAAACATCTCCCTCCTCGACCTTGGATGTGGACAGCTCAGCCCGAGGACACTGTGGCTTATCATACAAACAATTGTTTTCTCCTTGGTTCGTGTCCCCAATATGCTATCTGGTAATCTGTCATCATAAACCCTTAACGCAAAATAGACTTAACACATTTCGAGCTAAACATGCATGGCTATATCCCGATCACAAAAAATAAAAAAGACGCCGTGCGTAAACACCGTTTACGCACCTCCTACATTTCTGAAATAGCATTTACACACCTCTAAATAGAGTTTACGCAACTTTAAAATTTGCTAGACTAAAGAGTTATTGTTTTACCAGCGCAAGCCGTAGTATATTCAAAATTGCGCTGCGTTATCAGTATTTACGGTATCTGGGACACGGTATCTGTGACCAATCACAAAGTCTTTTGCGGCAGCGAGGCTCGCGACAGAGCCGTAGAATGGGGCTTGCCAGCTCTATTAAGCTCTTGCTAGGTAGCTATCTGTTGCACAAGGCTGACTAGCGTGTCTGGATTCTTATCACATGGATACACAGCGATTTCTAAAACGTCAAAAAAGCAGGCCTCCTCCTGCCGATGCCAGCAAGAGATCTCGACCACATAGTGAGCGCAAAAAAACAAAACAAGTAAAGTTAGAATCACTCAGATTTGTTACAAACTTTAAAATAAAAAATGTAATAGTATTGTACGGAAGCGTATTGCTGCCACGCCAGAAAAAGAAAAATGGATCAGTATCACGTTATAACGTGAAAAGTTTATTGTTATGACAAGATGTTTTTCACGTTATAACAATATAAGTTGGTCTCAGGCGGAGGTGGGCACTTGGCCTTTTGCAATGAACTGGCATCACCATGGCAACACTGGCATCACCATGGCCCAAAACACGGATACCCCACTGTTGAGATTCCGTGTTTTGGGCCATGGTGATGCCAGTGTTGCCATGGTGATGCCAGTTCATTGCAAAAGGCCAAGTGCCCACCTCCGCCCGAGGCCAAATTATATTGTTATAACGTGAAACGTTTCACGTTATAACAATATAAGTTATCACGTTATAACGTGATAAATAGTATATTGTTATAACGTGATAAGTTTGTATGTCGGAATAACATGAAAATATCTTGTTATAATGTGAAAAACATCTTGTTATAACAATACACTTTTCACGTTATAACGTGATACTGATCCATTTTTCTTGTTCTGGCGTGGCAGCAATACACTGCGGTCAAGCCAGCCGTTACTCCGATCACCGTGGTCAAATCAGCCGCACTTATATTTTGAGTGTACAAGTATTCTCAGCATTACAGTAAATGCGGAGAAACAGCGTATTCACCTCCGGTTTTCAAAATAAATGTATTAAGAACAGTAAGCTATAATTCAAACCTACATTTAAATAAAATATGTTGTGTTAACGTGTTTCATGTGCCCATGATGAATGAAAAACTTAATATCAATTATCTTTATTACACCAGTGTGGAGAAATGCCAAAATAAAAGTCCCATATTTGTACCTCCAAGTGGCATATTTTCTTAAATTTGAGCTACTGTAAAATCACTTTGCTCAATAATTCCTGGCTATGGATGGTATATTTGACTTCTACACATCTAAGACTACACCCACAGTCAATATCAAGCAGTTTTACTGTAGCAATTTGTAGAAATTCAACAATAAAAGACCCATATGTGTACCTCCAGATAGCACAATTTCATATATTTGAGCTACTGTAAAATCGCTTTGCTCAATAATTCCTGGCTATGGATGGTATATTTGACTTCTACACATCTAAGACTACACCCACACTCAATATCAAGCATTTTTACTGTACAATTTTGGAGAAATGTAACAATAAAAGTCCCATATGTGTACCTCCAGATAGCACAATTTCATATATTTGAGCTACTGTAAAATCACTTTGCTCAATAATTCCTCGCTATGGATGGTATATTCGACTTCAACACATGTAAGACTACACCCACACTCAATATCAAGCATTTTTACTGTACCATTTTGGAGAAATTCAACAATAAAAGTCCCATATGTGTACCTCCAGATAGCACAATTTCATGTATTTGAGCTACTGTAAAATCACTTTGCTCAATAATTCCTGGCTATGGATGGTATATTTGACTTCTACACATGTAAGACTACACCCACACTCAATATCAAGCATTTTTACTGTACCATTTTGGAGAAATTCAACAATAAAAGTCCCACATTTATACCTCCAGATAGCACACATTCATATATTTGAGCTACTGTAAAATCACTTTGCTCAATAATTCCTGGCTATGGATGGTATATTTGACTTCTACACATCTAATACTACACCCACAGTCAATGTCAAGCATTTTTACTGTACCAATTTGGAGAAATTCAACAATAAAGTCCCATATGTGTACCTCCAGATAGCACAATTTCATATATTTGAGCTACTGTAAAATCACTTTACTCAATAATTCCTGGCTATGGATTGTATATTTGACTTCTACACATGTAAGCCTACACCCACACTCAATATCAAGCATTTTAACTGTACTATTTTGGAGAAATTCAACAATAAAAGTCCCACATTTATACCTCCAGATAGCACACTTTCATATATTTGAGCTACTGTAAAATCACTTTGCTCAATAATTCCTGGCTATGGATGGTATATTTGACTTCTACACATGTAAGACTATGCCCACACTCAATATCAAGCATTTTAACTGCACCAATTTGGAGAAAATCAACAATAAAATTCCTACATTTATACCTCCAGATAGCACACTTTCGTATATTTGAGCTACTGTAAAATCACTTTGCTCAATAATTCCTGGCTATGGATGGTATATTTGACTTCTACACATCTAAGACTACACCCACAGTCAATGTCAAGCATTTTTACTGTACCAATTTGGAGACATTCAACAATAAATCCCATATGTGTACCTCCAGATAGCACAATTTCATATATTTGAGCTACTGTAAAATCACTTTACTCAATAATTCCTGGGTATGGATGGTATATTTGACTTCTACACATCTAAGATTACAGCCACACTCAATATCAAGCATTTTTACTGTACCATTTTGGAGAAATTCAACAATAAAAGTCCCATATGTGTACCTCCGGATAGCACACTTTCATATATTTGAGCTACTGTAAAATCACTTTGCTCAATAATTCCTGGTTATGGATGGTATATTTGACTTCTACACATCTAATACTACACCCACAGTCAATGTCAAGCATTTTTACTGTACCAATTTGGAGAAATTCAACAATAAAGTCCCATATGTGTACCTCCAGATAGCACAATTTCATATATTTGAGCTACTGTAAAATCACTTTACTCAATAATTCCTGGCTATGGATGGTATATTTGACTTCTACACATGTAAGCCTACACCCACACTCAATATCAAGCATTTTTACTGTACTATTTTGGAGAAATTCAACAATAACAGTCCCACATTTATACCTCCAGATAGCACACTTTCATATATTTGAGCTACTGTAAAATCACTTTGCTCAATAATTCCTGGCTATGGATGGTATATTTGACTTCTACACATGTAAGACTATGCCCACACTCAATATCAAGCATTTTAACTGCACCAATTTGGAGAAAATCAACAATAAAATTCCTACATTTATACCTCCAGATAGCACACTTTCATATATTTGAGCTACTGTAAAATCACTTTGCTCAATAATTCCTGGCTATGGATGGTATATTTGACTTCTACACATGTAAGACTATGCCCACACTCAATATCAAGCATTTTTACTGCACCAATTTGGAGAAAATCAACAATAAAATTCCTACATTTATACCTCCAGATAGCACACTTTCATATATTTGAGCTACTGTAAAATCACTTTGCTCAATAATTCCTGGCTATGGATGGTATATTTGACTTCTACACATCTAAGACTACACCCACAGTCAATGTCAAGCATTTTTACTGTACCAATTTGGAGAAATTCAACAATAAAAGTCCCATATGTGTACCTCCGGATAGCACACTTTCATATATTTGAGCTACTGTAAAATCACTTTGCTCAATAATTCCTGGCTATGGATGGTATATTTGACTTCTACACATGTAAGACTACGCCCACACTCAATATCAAGCATTTTGACTGCACCAATTTGGAGAAGATCAACAAGAAAAGTCCCATATTTGTACCTATTGGTACACAAAACTGGTAGATCAGCCCATTAGTCATGATTGATTCTGGGATGGACCAATGACAGCCGAGGGTCGATGCTCCCTCCCTCTTGGGTCTCGGTCACCATACGCTCTCGCGTGTTGACGTTTTTCCAGAAGACATCAAAAGGCGTAGCAGGCCGGCGTGGTTGGTAAAGGACACTAGAGACACTCAACCTTTCACCGTGGAGAAGGAGCTGCTGCTGCTCAGCGGAGTCCCGGCCGCGCACAAGGGAGAAGTTTACCTTCAGGGCTTTCTGGCAGAAAGGGCTTTCTGCCTAACCCTAACCCTAACCAAGTAGTTGTGTTGCCTAACCCTAACCCTAAACCTAACCAAGTAGTTGTGTTGCCTAACCCTAACCAAGTAGTTTTGTTGCCTAACCCTAAACCTAACCCTAACCAAGTAGTTGTGTTGCCTAACCCTAACTCTAAACCTAACCAAGTAGTTGTGTTGCCTAACCCTAACTCTAAACCTAACCAAGTAGTTGTGTTGCCTAACCCTAACCAAGTAGTTTTGTTGCCTAACCCTAAACCTAACCAAGTAGTTGTGTTGCCTAACCCTAACCAAGTAGTTGTGTTGCCTAACCCTAAACCTAACCAAGTAGTTGTGTTGCCTAACCCTAACAAAGTAGTTGTGTTGCCTAACCCTAACCAAGTAGTTGTGTTGCCTAAATCTAACCAAGTAGTTCCGTTGCATTTTGTACAGTAATTGTATTGTGTTGATGTAGTGTTCAAGATCTAAAATGTGCATTTCTGTATTAGTGTTTAACACAGAAACCAACTGTGCCATGTGTGCATCAACTAAACCACCTGGTTCAGGGCCTTCCTTCACTGACTGGGTAAGAATTATGTAACTCTCTCTTTTCAGCAAATTGTAGCATTTTATCTAAATTGGGCATTACAGAGAGATGACAGTAAATTAAGGTAGAGAGACAAAAATGACTTCAACCAAGAGTACACGTTTTACTGTTCTACGTGCTGACATAATAATGCATATGATTTGAGATATCACATTATATACATTATATATTAAGTTGTTTTGTTAAGATCAAAGGAAACTAAATACTGGACCAAATCTGTTGCAATGTCTGAGAGGTAGTTTTACTGTAAGATAAAGAAAAGGAGTAAATTCCAAGGAAGAGATTCTGTGGACAAAGGAGGAGGGTAATGAAAGTGCAGGTCTGGATGGGCAATGGCAGAGTGGAGCTGAGTGGTATGGACATGAGGATAATGACAGGGCGTGCCTGGATCTATTCCGCTAGACACTTTACATGTACTATTGTCCTAGACATGAACCTATGGACTGGGCGCACATGACTCTGTGCTGTGAATTGACCGTATACTCTGGTGACACGACAAGCTGGCAAATGGCAGGGGAAATGTACGTTGTAGTCCTGGGTCTATTTCCTCTAAGTACAGCAATTTGTGGCTGTGATTCCCTCTCTATACACACATACAGATGGGCATGCACACAAACACACACGCACACAAACCCCTACACACACACACACACACACACACACACACACACACACACACACACACACACACACACACACACACACACACACCTGCACCTTGTGTCAGGAAGTCTATTTGATGAGAAGGTGTGTGAAGAGGGGAACTAATTTGAGCCAATCATGGGCAGCAGGCAGTGAGCCAAAGCTATTTCCTTTCTGTTTATGAGCGCAGCAGCACTGCATTACAATGTCTGTTACATGGAGCAGCTTACTCTGGTACCAAGCCACAAGTCTCCCCCACAACACTTACAATGTACTCTTTAGACACTCACATTCTGTATGTTACGTTATATGTGTTGCATTCTATATGTCATATTATTTATGTTACCTTCTGTCAGTTCTATCTGTTACATTCTATCAGTTTTGTTGATTTGATCAGTTGCATTCTGTAGTTCTATGTCAGTTCTACCTACTGCCGACTGTTTTATTCCACTCTGCCCAAAACACTTCATACTGCAAATAAATACTCGCCAAACTCTTGGTAGGCAGCCGCGTATGAGACTCATGCATATGCATATACTGTATCTGTTGACAACGGGATATTTAAAGGAAATTACAGAACGGCAAAAGATGAAAGAGATAAGGAAATATTAGTTATAATCTTTTCCACTTCATCTAACGTCATAGTTACATGACACCACGCGCACACATAGTACAGACACACACGCACACACACACAAATAAACCACTGCCCTTTTAAGTGGTGGGTGGAAGAAGCTCACTAATTGGATGATCAAAGTTAGAATCTGAGGTTTCTCATGGCAACGGGGTTGGTTTGGTATTGTAATTGCAGGCAAAGGAAATATTATATATTTTGATAGGTCTGTGTGGGTGTGTGTGCGCGCGCATGTGAGTGTGCACATTATAGACATTATGGTTAAAAAATAGCAGGATACATTATGGTTAAGATAGGCTACGTTCTCTTCTCTCATTCTTTTTTTCTTTTCACACAGGGGACCGATTTGCACAACATTAACACATCCCTACGGAAGCCCTGAAAGGCAACAACAAAATCTAGACCTATAGAAAAATATAGAAAAGAATGTTTAGCCTATAAATAAAACTCTTTTTTGTAAGCAATTCATGGAGGAATTAATTTGTAAAACAACGCAATTCCTTACGTGGCTGAAGTGGGTCTCCTTCTGTGAGATTTAAGCAAACATACGGAAGCCCCCTACAGTACAGTGAAAACCTCTGGATCATAGAAATCATATGGTCTGGATCAACCCATAACCCATATAGTCAAATGGCCTCTATGGGTGTGTCAGTGAGGCTCATAGACTGTATGTGGGGGCTTTCTTTTCACCATCTGCCACTGCTTGGCTTTTTTGCCAAGCAGTGGCAGATGGTGATCTGTGATATGTATTGGTCAGTCTTTATAGATCCTTTTCCTGATTGTGGAACATCATGTCATTCAACAACACACAACCATTGCTGAACCGAACAAATATCAAATATATTATTTTAAAAAAGAGCACAAAAAGGATATCAGCAGGTCTTTGTAGATGTGTGGTTATAGCAAGAAGGAAAAGGATGTGGACATCCATGCACCGAGCGCATCACACACATCCATGTAGGCCCCTACAAAACCTTTGCGCAGTACAGGGCAAAAAAAGTAGGAATTCTTATCCCTTTATTAGACCTATCACCACCAATGTATCGATGCACTTCGAGTAGCCCAGTTCTGGCTACTCGTCTACTAGTCTCGCATAGCCAGACCTATCTCCACACTCTGTTTTAGTGCTGTGCCAGCGCTGGAGAAAGGTCTGGCTCTACTCACTATCATTCTGGTATAGGGAAAAAACGCTTAACCATTAATTGTCTTAGGCGGCACTAAGCCGAGGATGCAGCAACGGTGGCAGATGGTGGAAGGGGGAGGAGTATAAGGTATAAGCCCGCTCAGAGCCTGCCATTGGGTGACTATTACAGTCGCCCAATGGCAGGCTTGGGCGGGCTTATACCAATAACCTACATCCGTTAAGCCAGACTAGGCTACTACAGACTGATAATTGCCTCTCCCCTCCTTTGCTTGTCACTTGTCTGTGCGGATGGAGAGATGGTGCCTTGTTTACTTGCTTGTTTACAAATCATAATTGAGTCAACTCTATAGGATATAGCTTCATAACCAATGACAAGGAGGGAAGAGGCAATTATTAGTATATAGTAGCCAGAAGCTGGTTTAAGCAGCCTGACCCAGCCCAAGTCAGACTTATTAGACTCTGGGGCTGGGTGAGGCTGCACACCTGTGCTGCATGAGCAATCAAGGCACACAGGATAAACCAGCTATCACCACACACACTCGGGGAGAGAGCCTCTGACATGTCAGCATTAAACAGCTGCTCTGGCTGTACAATCTTGCCAACTCTCCAATAAACCAGTTTGTACACTATCTATCTGCGTCTTGTGTGTCGGAGGAGCCCAGCAAAGCCACTTATGAGGCGTGTGGTAGGGTCTACTACCACACTGGTGCCCTCTCTGACCTGGAAGGGACACAGAAGGGCTGCCCGAAGATGCCCTGGGGCCACCAGCCGTGTCGACAGGCAGCCACCTCCCAGCACCAGCCCTTTTCCCAACAGCAGTGATCGCTGGTGGAGGCTGCAACAGCCCAGGTCCAATCGCGCCTCTGTCAGCCAGCTGTCAGGCCTCCCCCAGCCTGCCCAGACAGCCCCTGCAACGGCCAAGCCCTCCACCAGCCAAAGCAGCAGCCCCAGGAGTCTGGTCTCCGGGATGGAGGGGACGGGGGGGGTTGGATGGCCCTGTGTCCCTGTGTTAATTGTTAATTTATCTCTTGTTATATGCCAAATATGTCATTCATTTTTTAGTATTTTTCCATCAAAATCCCTGTCTCTTCTCTTCCTGTAAAATTAGGGTGACCAGACGTCCTCTTTTGCCCGGACATGTCCTCTTTTTGAGACCTAAAAAAATGTCCGGGCGGATTTTCGAAATCGTCCGGGATTTTTTTGTCAAACATCAGAATTTCCATTGCGTTCGCTGACCAAGTAGTCCCGCCCCCCCTACTCAGTTCTGTTGGCTTTGCTTTGAGTGGCAGTGAGTAGGGGGAGTTATAGGCTCTGACTGGAGAGCTGCCATCATTGGTCGATAGCCTTTTCTGTGACCTTTTAATTGGTCAGTCTGCACCTCAGTGGCGCGAGCAGCTTCCTGGTTTATCAAAGAGAGCGCATGTACCGGCGGCATCTCTGCAGCTATGCTGAAACGTAAATGCAAGTTCACGGATTAACTAAAAAAATAAATATCCATGCTTTTGTCTTGGTCGCAATCCACACAAAGCTTTTTATTATTATAGGCACTTTTTATTATTTTTTTTAGGTTATTGTTTTATAGGGACAAACATTGAAAACGTTTACTTTAGGCCTGTATTTTCTGTGCGTTTGCACTTTGAGGCATTGTTCTATTCTATTCTATTTTGTCAGTGTTGTTAAGGGCCAATAAAGCTCATTTTCATATAGTCCCCATGACTGTGGACACATTTGTATGTGAACATCTATATGATACACTACAACTACCAACTACCAACTACCCCCCCCCCCCCCCCCCCCCCCCCCCGTTGAGGTGTCCTCCTTTTCACAAACTCATAAATGGTCACCCTATGTAAAATGGTTTCAAATATTTGACTCATCTTGCACGGGCGTTTACTAATTTTGTGCTTGCTGGTTTAAGCAGCCTCACCTGGCCCGAGACAGAAAACCCTAAAACCCACTAGGAATACACCAATCATAGCACCTACAAATGTACAAGGCTAGACACACAAAACAATTAGCCTACACTTTTTTAAAAAGACAATGAGATACAGAGTTAGCTCAAATGTTCAAATTATTATCTTTATATTCAAGCATATCAAAAGTATCAAAAAACTTCACACACACATTCACTGAAATTGAACATAAGCTACTGCTCACTGGTGTCTATAAAGAAAACAGAACACAAATAAACATATATACACTGAAACCATAGCCAAATGTTTAGCTATGTGCACCTGAAGGTTCCTACTCTGAGTCTGACGCTGAACTGTCCACCACCATCTCCAGTTGTGCAGGAGCACCTGCAGCACTAGTGCTGCTGCTGCTTCCTTCTCCATATTTTTCAGTTTAGCCTACTGTTAACATTCCACCAATTACTATTTTTTTTATATTCTAGAGACAATAGACAATAACATTGATGTTGTAGCTTAGGCTACACTATGGCCCAACATACAGTACTGTGCATAAATCTAACAATCTGAATGTGTGGTCAAATTTAGCACTAGAAAAATATTGTATCTCTGAGAAACAATATTTTACATGTAAATGATTGTGTTAGTTTGCCATATTCAAATATTGTGACAGTTGAAAGACCTATACAGCCTGTACCTGAACTGAAGTGGACTTTTTTCTGATATCAAAATATGTTGCATCATATGTAGTAAATTACGTGTGTATTGTGTTGTTGTTGTTATTATTATTATTATTGTATTATTATTATTATTATTATTATTATTATTATTATTATTATTATTATTATTATTATTATCATTATTATTTATTTACTCTGACATCCATATCCCAGTGTAGTTGAATGTTTAATATAAAGTATGAGACCTTGTGTTGCTTTTAAGACTAACCTTCTTTCAATCGGATAAGCTTGCATTGCACTTATTGATACTAGTTGAATATTTATAGTTGTGCTATTCTCTACTAATCTCACTAATCTACTAATCCCTCTTGTGTTATGAAAATAGCTACTTAATTATCTCCACATGATGTACAACCCCACTCTCAAATTCATTACCATACTGTACGTATGGCAAGTATTGTCTGTAGTGATTGATTATTTTACATTTTTACATGCACCATCACCATCACCACCACCACCATCACTTCCACCACCACCATTAGCACCACCACCATACACCACCACCAACCTTTCATCATCTCCCCCATGCATTGATCTCTCAGCTTGCTCACGAGTCACTGGCAGCACACACACTGAGATCCCCTACACTTCACCTAAAGATATTACGAGTTCAAGATCATGCATTACTTCAAACACTCACACCCCCTCATTTAGCCTTGACACAATATTGTCAACAATGCTGTCAAGACTTGTGGTAATTTTCTTGTCTGTATCAAAAGAGGCCAAAGAGATAATTTGTGGCTGATCATTTCTCTGATTGGGAACATGCAAGTCTGCTACATATGGAGATGGGTAGCAGGTTAAAATGTATTTACCCTGCTGTGAAATCAGATGAAAGCATTTATCTAATGGATTAGTATTGCACACCTTCTGGTGTGGAGATCAACTGTAAGAGAATACAATACACAACTTTCCTCTATAAGCCTATCTGATCTGATCTCTCTATCTATTTTCCTTTATCTCTCTTTCCCTGCCTCTACCTCCCACTCTTCTCTCTCTCTCTCTCTCTCTCTCTCTCTCTCTCTCTCTCTCTCTCTCTCTCTCTCTCTCTCTCTCTCTCTCACACATATGTTCCCATCCTTTTGTTCCTTATCGGGCGTGATGTTGTCTGACAGGAGGTCGCCCGAGGGCAGGGCTGACTCTTTCGATAATGAAGTACGCTACACTATAGGCTATACGTTAGCTACAATAAAGGCTGTAATAAAAGCTGGCTTCTCTCTATGATGGAGAAGATATTATGGAAGACTTGATTGAGCCTTCAGAGCCAAGTTTTGAGCCGGTCGATGTGGAGAATACAATGTGGGGAGTTAGTTAAGTTGTACGGCTGACTAAGCCGAGATGCATGAACAGATTTGATGCGAGAATTTGATTCGCTTTTAAGTTCAGCCAATGTTTATGTCCACTGGTTGGACCCCTGCCGCTCTTTGTTCAGTTAGCAGAAAAACCGAACAGAATTATTTATAAAATCACAAGCTATATATATATATATATATATATATATATATATATATATATATATATATTTACTTGAGTTTACCTGAGATAAATTAATATTGTTTCCGAACTTGGGTACTATACACTAATTAAAGGTAGGGTGGATGATGTTTTCCTGCAGCATTTTTTACCATATTGCTTAAAATCTCCTTCACACACAGATTGAAACCAATGAATTAAATGATATGACACATACACCGAAAAAAATAGTCATCTGTGGGATGGGCAGGACTGAAAAAACTCCATCCAATCATTATGAGCGTCACGTTCAAGATGTTTGGATGGTGACTTGTCTATCAAACTCAACTGCCATTTGTCCCTCCCCCCTCCCTCCTCTGCGCGTACTCCTCTTCGGGCACGAACGAATCGCGCGCCCTCAGAGGCTTGGCTACTGGCTGGTTAGCTGCATATCAGATAGCACGGGCTGCTGAAAGAAAACAAATTATATAGTTATAAGTAAAATAAAGTGTAGCACTCGTGAACCCTCGGGAACAAGCGCTGTGCGTTCCTGTACTCTGGAGGCGTGGCTTCGGGGGGGGAGGCTGAGGAAAGGGGGTTGGACTTTTGAATTGTTTTTTTTCTAAATGCTGTGTGCTCAAACCGTTTTTCCAACATCCTCCACCCTACCTTTAATGCATCACTGACTGCTTTCTCATAAGTTAAGAGAGTTCAGTTTAGAGATAGACATTGCTTAGAGATGTCTATTTTGTTTTATCTGGTTAGCTGCCACATAATTAATTATTTGTATTTATTGATGTTAGTTATACTTTTATCCAAAGCAAATTACACTGAATTCAGATACATGTCATTGAGGAACATGTAGGGGTTAGGGCATCTTGCTCAAGGATGCCTACAGGACATTTGGGATGGAACTCAGTAACACCCAGATTACGATTGCTTGTGTGCTGTTAATTTCAAGTGATGACACAGTCAAAGGAGGATGTTGACATCATCATTAGATGACAACTGAATTGTTTTGTACATTTGAGTGCATATTATGACCTCACAATCCATTCCATGTTGAATGAATCTATGAACGTCTGTGAATGGATGAATTCTGACAAAGCGCTACACTACATAATGTTTAGTTTGCCCATTTTAAACTGTGTAGTTTGGACCGAAACACACGCACTCTGTGTGCACTCTGTGCCATGCTACACTGGGCTTCGCCTAAACAAAGTTGCCCTCCTTTAGGAGGACAATGCTCTGACAATATAATAATTAAGCACATGTATCATGGTGGTAATCTGCATGGCAGAATATTGTTTTTGTGCCCAAAGCCCATTATTCTATTATTATTTGTATTATCTATGAATCGATTATTCTTGTTCTGCTGTATAGCAGGAGGAGCTCTGGTCTGTCATCAATTCACCGCTGATAACTCACCTAATGGCCACTGTCTACTCTAAAACTCTAAACCTGCCAGCTCACCCCCCCACCACACCAACCCAGTCGCCAAAAGCATACGTTGACAGTGTACGTTTTCGTGAACACTGGATTACATCGCATTTCAACGTAAAATAGCGTGTTGTACCTACAGTATCCGCGTGTGGCGCTGTGGAGACGCCTGAAGAAAGAACAACCAACAAGGACATTTCCTGGTTATAAAATACATAAATTGCTGGTTATAAAATACATAAATTAGAATTAAGGTGACGGTGATGCAGTGTTACCAGCTTCACGGTTTTCTCGCCAAATTGGGCTGTTTTGAAAACGGAGTCGCGGGTGTAAAACTCAAAGACGCGGGTCACGGTTTTCTTGGGTGCTTTCAAAACCCACCACAGAAACAGTTGGGGTGTAATATGTATTGTATAATCTTTATGAAAACTTGGTTAGAACAACACAGTTTCACTCCCAGAACATCAAATAGCGACTGTCGGTAAGGGCACTTTAGCGTCAGTCACTGACGGAGAGGGGGTTCAATTCACTACAATGTGATGCCGTCTCCGGCGATATTTGACGTTCAGAACGGGTGCTCCAGCAGCCCATTCACTGCTGTATTAACCCGACCACCGCTCTAATGGACGATGTGGGCATCCGTCCTATTGGTTAGTTATTACTCCTGTAACAGAGCTATAGAGTAAACAACTCTATAAACAACTCTATGTTTACTCTATAGCTCTGATTCCTGCACCATGTTTCAATGACGTCAGGTTGCTAGGGGCTACGGCTGAAAGACGCCGTGACCACCTGTCCCATTGGATAACGGAGGACCTATCAGCCGGAAGTACTGTCCTTACTGTACTATTGTTTATGTTGTAATGTCATAATATTGTTGACAATAAAGTTTGTTAAAAAAACAACAACAACTATTATTGTCCCACACCACAATGTATGTCCCACAATGTGAACTCCAAACAATTCATGTTGTAAACATTTTCTTACTGATGTGATACGACAGCATACATAATAGGCTCATTTAATTTTTATTTTTTATTTTAAAACATTTCTCAATTCGTCATTGAACGCACCCGTTCTTTCGGACAAACAAAGCAGCTGGAAACACGTCTAAAAACACTTGAAATAGAATGTAGCCTATATTTATATTTTTACAACATCAATCTCCCTATAATATGAACAAAATATGTTTGTTAGGTTTAGCAATAGTAGGGCCCCGGAGCAGAGACAGAGACAACGAGAGGTGATGGTAAAAAAGGGTTTATCAAACAAGGATCAAAACGGAGGGGATATAACTAAGGACGCTGGCGTGCAGGGAGGGCAGCAGACGGGAAGGCTGCCGACACAGGATGCCAGGAAAGGGGGACACGCGGTTGGCTGGAAACGGCGTTCGGCGGACGGCATAAGCACGCGGCACACTGGAGACCTAAGGCACGTAGAGCCCCCGGGAGAAAAACACGAAAACTGTCAGATCACAAAAACACACTAGAGCCGGTAGTGACCAAAAAGGTGAACGAGAAAAAACACACGATGAGTACTAACGTGACATCTGTAATAATTCGGCACTGGAGTGAAGATTGAACCGGGGTTATATAGGAGGAGTGATTGATGATGAGAGCCAGGTGTGCCTCGTTGAATGTGCCGGCAACCTTACCACGCCCACTACCTTGCACCTACACGCCAGGGGAAACGAGAAGGGACAAAACAAGCAACAACACAGAAACGCAAAACTCAAACCATGACAGTACCCCCCCCCTTAACGAACGCCTCCTGGCGTTCTGCCCGGTTTATCAGGAAAGCGTCTGTAAAAGTCTGTGATGAGGGTATTGTCCAGGATGAGGGCCCGAGAGACCCACTGACGCTCCTCCGGACCATAACCCTCCCAGTCCACCAGAAACTGGAACCCCCGGCCCCGCCGGCGGACGTCCAGTAGTTGCCGGACGGTGTAGGCCGGGTGGTTATCGATGAGCCGGGTGGGTGGTGGGGGGTCGGCCGGAGGGCTGAATGGACTGGAGGTAACAGGTTTAAGCAACGAGACATGGAAGGCTGGGTGAATCTGGAGACTGGGAGGTAACTTCAATCTTACCACATTGGGATTTATTATGTGGTCGATCTCAAACGGTCCAATGAATCTGGGGGCGAGCTTTCTGCTCTCCACCTGTAGGGGTAAGTCACGTGAGGACAACCAAACCCTTTGACCTGGCTGATAGCTGGGAGCTGGGACCCGGTGCCGGTCTGCAAGGCGCTGGTTGCGGGCTGTGGTGCGTGCAAGGGCTGCTCTAACCTCTTTCCAGACTCGGTGGGCACGCCGTAGATTCTCCCGCACCGAGGGAACCGCAACACCAGCCTCCTGTGTGGGAAATAGTGGGGGTTGGAAACCGTTGGCAGACATGAATGGCGACATCCCTGTGGCGGAGCTGACCAGGGAGTTATGAGAGTACTCGATCCAGGGAAGGTGGGTGGACCAGGAGGCTGGATGACGGGCGGTGACGCAACGGAGAGCTGACTCCAGGTCCTGGTTTGCCCGCTCCGTCTGGCCGTTAGTCTGGGGGTGGAACCCGGATGAAAGGCTAACAGCTGCCCCCAACGCCTGGCAAAAGGCTTTCCATACTCGTGATGCGAACTGCGGCCCCCGGTCTGACACAATGTCCTGGGGTATCCCGTGAAGACGGAACACATGGTGAACCAAGAGGTTCGCAGTCTCTAAAGCTGAGGGGAGCTTGGGCAGTGGAACGAAATGCACCGATTTGGAAAACCGGTCCACAATAGTTAGGACGACCGTGTTCCCCTCAGAGGGAGGCAAACCGGTCACAAAGTCAACGGCTATGTGCGACCAGGGGCGGTGGGGGACAGGAAGAGGGCGTAGTAGGCCGGCAGGAGGGCGATGGGAGGCCTTACCGCGGGCGCAGACGGAGCAGGCGGCGACAAACTCCTTGGTATCAGGAGAGATAGACGGCCACCAGAAACGCTGTCGGATGAGGGCCAGGGTGCGATGGAAACCTGGATGGCATGAGATCCTTGAAGAGTGGCCCCACTGCAAGACCGCAGATCGCGCCTCCGCCGCCACGAAGAGTCTCCCTGGAGGGCATCCCTCTGGCTGCGGTTGATTCCGAAGAGCCTCCTGGACCACCTGTTCCACCTCCCACCTGGCCGCTCCGACCACACAGGCACTCGGGAGGATGGTTTCCACGACCCCCTCCTCCTCCGGAGGGGAGAACTGACGGGAGAGAGCGTCGGGCTTGGTGTTGCGGGACCCTGGACGGTAGGTGAGGGTGAACTCGAAACGGCCCAGGAACAGTGCCCACCGAGCCTGACGGGAGTTTAACCTATGGGCAGAGCGTAAATAGGACAAGTTCTTATGATCGGTCCACACGATAAATGGCTGGGAGGAGCCCTCCAGCCAGTGTCTCCATTCCTGCAACGCTAACACCACAGCCAATAGCTCTCTGTTGCCAACATCATAGTTACGTTCAGCTGGAGACAGTCGGCGGGAGAAGAACGCACATGGATGGAGCTTTTGGGTGTCCGGGGACCGTTGTGACAGTACTCCTCCGACTCCCGTGTCGGAGGCGTCCACCTCCACCACAAACTGGAGCGACGGATCCGAGTGAGCGAGAACAGGGGCAGATGAAAAAAGAAGCTTCAACTTGTTAAATGCTGCCTGGGCAGCAGAAGACCATACGAAGGGAACCTTGGTCGAGGTGAGCTGGGTAAGTGGGGCGGCTACCAGGCTATAGTCTCTTATGAATCTGCGGTAGAAATTAGCGAACCCGAGGAACCGCTGGAGCTGCTTGCGAGTGGATGGGGCTGGCCACTCCACCACCGCTTGGATCTTCTTGGGATCCGTCATAAGTTGCCCCTTCTCTATGACGAATCCCAAGAACTCCACGGACGAAACGTGGAACGCGCACTTCTCTGCCTTGACATATAATCGGTTCTCCAGGAGTCGCTGGAGAACAAGCCGAACATGCTGAATATGTTCGGCCAGGTTGCGTGAAAATATCAAAATGTCGTCGAGGTAAACAAACACAAACAGATTGAGCATGTCGCGGAGAACGTCGTTGACGAGGGCTTGGAAAACCGCGGGAGCGTTAGTGAGTCCGAACGGCATGACTCTGTATTTGAACTGACCAAGTGGAGTGTTGAAAGCGGTCTTCCACTCGTCGCCCTCGCGGATGCGCACCAAATGATAGGCGTTACGGAGATCTAATTTTGTAAAGATCGCCGACTGGTGCTCGAACCCAAACGCCGAATCGAGAAGAGGAAGGGGGTATTTATTCTTTATTGTGATGTTATTGAGGCCCCGGTAGTCTACGCACGGCCGCAGGCTCTTATCTTTCTTAGACACGAAAAAGAAACCTGCGGCCGTGGAGGATGAAGAGGGACGGATGAGACCTGCTGCCAGTGATTCGTATACTTTCCCTCTCGGGCTTAGACAGGTTATACAGTCGACTACTGGGGAGCGTGGACCCCGGAATGATCTCGATAGCGCAGTCGTACGGGCGGTGAGGAGGTAAGGTTAACGCCCGGTCCTTACTGAACACGGCTTGCAGATCATGGTAGTCGGAGGGGACGGTAGAGAGGTCAATAGTTTCAACCGGAATGGGAGAGGAGACTGGATTACTGGGAGTGGCGGAGTGCAGGCAATGTGAATGGCAAAAAATACTCCAGTTGGAGATAGTGCAGTTAGCCCAGTTAATGAGTGGGTTATGTAATTTTAACCAGGGGAGACCGAGGACCAAAGGAGTGGACGGGGACGGAATAACAAATAGCGTGATTATCTCGTGATGGTTACCGGAGAGCCGCAGTGAAAATGGCTGAGTACGGTGTGTAACCTGAGCCAGCAATCTGCCGTCTAACGCAAAAACGTCCTTGGCTTCAGGTAGCGTCTCTAGGGGTAGACCTAGCTGAGAGGAGAGATTCGAGTCAATAAAGTTATCGTCTGCACCAGAGTCAATCAAAACTTGAACGGTGGCAGTCTCCTGCTGCCAGGTTAGCGTACCTCGTTGCGTGAGCCTGGTAGCTGAATCCTTGGAGGTGGTGGTGTGGCTCATCAGCGCCCTCCCAGCCGCTGATGAGCCTGGTCTTTTGGCGTGGACGGGCAGGTGGCGAGACGGTGTCCGGCCTGACCACAGTAGATGCAGAGGCCAAGACGAAGCCGGCGTTGCCGCTCGGACGGCGTGAGACGCATGCGTCCGAGTTGCATGGGCTCACCCAGGTTGTCTGACGTAGCAGGGCTGGAGCTGGCTGTTGGGTCGACCGGTGTGAAGTCCTCCGCGGCAGCTCCGGAGCGAAGGTTCATGGAGCGAGACCGGAAAAGAAGGGAATCCTCTCTCTCCCTCCGTCTCTCGCAGAGGCGGTTATCCAATCGGACGGCTAACGCAATTAACGCAATTAGGTCCTCCAAGGAGGAAGTCTCGTCGCGTACCGCTAGTTCACCCCAGCCACACTGCGCCGCTAAGATGCGGAAATCCACGGCGTAAGAGGCAACGGAAGCCGAGCCCTGGCGGAGCGCGAGCAACCGTTTACCGGCCTCCTTACCCTGCACCGGATGATCAAAAACTTTTCGAATTTCAGAGAGAAAGAGCTGGTAGATCGATACATACGGTGCGTTAGCTGCGGTAATGGCGACGGACCACTCGGCTGCCCTACCGGTGAGTAATCCCATGATAAAAGCGATTTTAGAACTGTCAGTCTGGTAGGTGAGCGGTTGTTGGCAAAAGACCAGGGAGCACTGGTGCAGAAAAACACCACACTTTCCTAATTCGCCCGAAAAATGAGCCGGAGTGGGGATATGAGGCTCCCTGATATGCACAGGACTAGGTACTGGAGGGGATGGCGAAACGGCGGGTGAGGCGGCTGCGGCGGTAGCGTTTGAAACCCCGCCGGAGGAACTAACACCGGAAAGAGCCGTGAGCATTTGGTTAACGCTGCTGCTAAGTTGCTCAACCTTAGTTGTTAGCGCATTAATGCTGTCCATGGCGCTAACCAACACTTGTTCATGCTGGCCGACGCGTATTCCCTGATTGGAGATAGCGTGTCTCAGCTGTTCCGTCTCTGCGGGGTCCATGTGGCCGAATTATTCTGTTAGGTTTAGCAATAGTAGGGCCCCGGAGCAGAGACAGAGACAACGAGAGGTGATGGTAAAAAAGGGTTTATCAAACAAGGATCAAAACGGAGGGGATATAACTAAGGACGCTGGCGTGCAGGGAGGGCAGCAGACGGGAAGGCTGCCGACACAGGATGCCAGGAAAGGGGGACACGCGGTTGGCTGGAAACGGCGTTCGGCGGACGGCATAAGCACGCGGCACACTGGAGACCTAAGGCACGTAGAGCCCCCGGGAGAAAAACACGAAAACTGTCAGATCACAAAAACACACTAGAGCCGGTAGTGACCAAAAAGGTGAACGAGAAAAAACACACGATGAGTACTAACGTGACATCTGTAATAATTCGGCACTGGAGTGAAGATTGAACCGGGGTTATATAGGAGGAGTGATTGATGATGAGAGCCAGGTGTGCCTCGTTGAATGTGCCGGCAACCTTACCACGCCCACTACCTTGCACCTACACGCCAGGGGAAACGAGAAGGGACAAAACAAGCAACAACACAGAAACGCAAAACTCAAACCATGACAATGTTCAGGTTATACTTTCTCTCTTGAAAAACGGGCAAAGCCCTAACCCTAACCCTAACCTGGAAAATTAATAAAAAAACTACAAACGTTCAGAAAATGCAATACACTTAAGTGTGCGGCGCCATGTTTTTTGTAGTTCTAAAGTGTTTTCCTTATTATGTGAAAATGTATCAAGGAACTTCGCAAGTGTATTATATGTTTTAGGCACTGGGGAGCACATTTATTTGGTCAGATTTCATGTTTACTATTGTTAATTGGGTGAAATCTGGTTTTGACCCTACCCAGTAGCGCCCCCTGTTGGTTTGACAAAGGCCATGATAGAAGAAGTCAAGAGCTTTCCAAAAATGTTTTCCCCATGTTTGTATCACATTGTGTTGCTTTTCTGTAAGCCTTTAAAAATGCCTTAGGTTCAAGGTTCAAAGGGCATTCCTGAGGAGCAGGAACCACCCAGAATGTTCACAGTGGCATATCTGTACTTTCCAACAATGTCTTCATTGTCATCCTACGACAAAGTTTCATTTTTATCTTGCTCACTGCAGTGGCGTCGTTAGGCCTGTTTTAGGGGGGCTGAAGCCCCCCTAAAATATTCTTAAGCCCCCCTAAATAGTTTGGTGTTTGTATTTTAATTGTATTTTTTATTATTTATTTATTTTAAATAAAAAAATGCCGACAAATTCAATATAAAGCGGCCAGCATCATAAATAATCATATAACCTGTCATTAAGGACTTATCACTTAAGGTGATCATAAATCTGTCAGTTTCCCTTCACTTCGCAGTAGGGTGGCCATTCATCCCCCCCCCCCCCCCCCCCCCTGCGTCGGTCGTAGGTCCAGGGTGTGTTACGATTGCGCGCACCCCCCCCCCCCCGCCAGTCGTAGGTCCGGGGTGTGTTACGATCGCGTGCACCCCCCCCCCCTGTGCATCTCCTTGGGGCTAAGCCCCCCCTGTCCTTAAAACCTAGTGACGCCTCTGGCTCACTGCCAAGGCACTTTGATGTGTACTTTCTCACAGCCTATATAGAGCCAAGATGGATAAAATCACTAAACCATATTTTAAGGGATATTTAGTGGCAAAATGTGTTCAACATATTGATGGTGACCTTATCCTTAGCCATGCTTTTCAATTTGGAGCAGTTTAGACCCCATTAAATTACTTAATGTTTCATACAAATATTTCCATATTACTTAATATGACCATTTATAGCCATTGTGTTCCCTTCCCCAGGGCTGCCCTGGATGAATCAATAGTATATAATATGGTAATGCGAATGTATGTCTGTGTGCAGTTACATTTTTACACACAGTTGTTTTTAATTGACCAAGATATGAGCTTTTGAAAGAAAGTAGGCATGTGCCATAGTAGTAACATGCAAGGGGCTTTAGAACTACAAAAAACATGGCGCCGCACACTTAAGTGTATTGCATTTTCCGAACGTTTGTAGTTTTTTAAATTAATTTTCCGGGTTAGGGTTAGGGTTAGGGTTTTGCCCGTGTAAAAATATAAATATAGGCTAAGTGTTTTTGTTTTGTTTTGTATAAGTGTTTTTTTTTTAGACGTGTTTCCAGCTGCTTTGTTTGTCCAAAAGAATGGGTGCGTTCAATGACGGATTAAAAAATAAAAATTAAATGAGCCTATTATGTATGCTGTCGTATCACATCAGTAAGAAAATGTTTACAACATGAATTGTTTGGAGTTCACATTGTGGGACATACGTTGTGGTGTGGGACAATAATAGTTGTTGTTGTTTGTTTTTTTTAACAAACTTTATTGTCAACAATATTATGACATTACAAAATAAACAATAGTACAGTAAGGACAGTACTTCCGGCTGATAGGTCCTCCGGTATCCAATGGGACAGGTGGTCACGGCGTCTTTCAGCCGTAGCCCCTAGCAACCTGACGTCATTGAAACATGGTGCAGGAATCAGAGCTATAGAGTAAACATAGGGTAACGCTTTATATTAAGGTCCTTGTAATAACCATTAATTAATAGGTAATAAGGCCCTTGTAAGTCCTTACAAGATGCTTATTAACATTATTGTGTGTTTATAAGCCTATATAAGTGTTAATAATGGCATTATAATACAGGTAATAGCAGGCTATAACACATTAATAAGCGCTTATAAGAAACGTGTTAACAGTTTGCAAATGCTTAAGAACATTAATAAAAGCCTCATGAGTATCTTATAATTGTTCATAATAGCATTACAAACACCCATAACCCACCCATTACGACTTTGCCATGCCTTTATTAATCTTCTTTTGTTTGCTTATTGATATTAAAATATACTTTATTGCTCATCTATTATCAGTTAACTATGCACTTGTTAACAGTTAACTATGCTTTTTGCAGCTACCGGATCTAAAGCGAGAACAATGCCTTATTAAGTCTAATAAATATTTAATTATGCGTTTATTAATGGTTAATATATATGGTTAAAATTTCCACCTCCACATCTAGAATGTGGTCAAGGTTGATATAGTGGGAAGAAAAAAATGCATAATACAACAAGTGTTTCAACTTTGAAGGCCAAAATTGTTTTATTTATTGCTGTGGCGGTTCCGGACGCCACCGGAACCGCGACGCTTTCCAGGGCATGGGCCCCTATCTCACTGCGGTCAAGCCAGCCGTTCCTCCGATCACCGTGGTCAAATGAGCCGCACTTATTTTTCGAGTGTACAAATATTCTCAGCATTACAGTAGAAGCGGAGAAACCGCGTATTCACTTCCGGTTTTTCAGAATAAATGTATTTAGAACCGTAAGCTATAATTAAAACCTACATTTAAATGAAATATGTTGTATTAAAGTGTTTCATGCGCCCATGATGAATGAAAAACTTAATATCAAGTATCTTTATTGCAACAGTGTGGACAAATGCCACACTAAAAGTCCCATATTTGTGCCTCCAAGTGGCATGTTTTGTTATATTTGAGGTACTGTAAAATCAATTTGCTCAATATTCCCTGACTATGGGTGGTATATTTGACTTGTACACATGTAAGACTACACCCACATGCAATATCAATCATTTTTACTGTACCATTTTGGAGAAATTCAACAATAAAAGTCCCATATGTGTACCTTCGGATAGCACAATGTCATATTTGAACTACTGTAAAATCACTTTGCTCAATATTCCCTGGCTATGGGTGGTATATTTGACTTCTACCCATCTAAGACTACCCCCACACTCAATATCAAGCATTTTTACTGTACCAATTTGGAGATATTCTACAATAAAAGTCCCATATGTGTACCTTCGGAGAGCACAATTGCATATATTTGAACTGCTGTAAAATCACTTTGCTCAATATTCCCTGACTATGGGTGGTATATTTGACTTGTACACATGTAAGACTATACCCATATGCAATATCAAGCATTTTTACTGTACCATTTTGGAGAAATTCAACAATAAAAGTCCCAACTGCAGACCTGGACCCTCTGCAGTTTGCATATAGGGCTAATCGATCAACAGAAGATGCCATCTCCTTGGCCCTCCACCTCACCTTGGCACATCTGGAGGAGAAGAACACATATGCTAGGCTACTCTTCATTGACTTCAGCTCGGCGTTCAACACCATCATTCCCCATCAGCTGGTGGAGAAGCTGAGGTCTCTGGGGTTAGACCATGGCATGTGTAACTGGGCCCTAAACTTCCTTTCACAACGACAGCAGAGAGTCAGAGTGGGCAACAACATCTCAAAGACCATCGAAGTAAGCACAGGCTCTCCCCAGGGCTGCGTCCTGAGCCCTCTGCTGTTCCGCCTGCTCATCCATGACTGCGCTGCTCATTCCAGTACTAACCACATCATCAAGTTTGCCGATGACATGACCGTGCTAGGCCTGATCAGAGGTAACGATGAGTCAGCTTACAGGAAGGAGGTAAAGGAGTTAACATCATGGTGCAGCTCACATAATTTACATCTGAATGTCAGTAAAACCAGGGAGATGGTCATAGACTTCAGAAGGACATCACATCATCTCATGCCTCTGACCATTGAGGGCGCTGTGGTGGAGAGAGTCGAGAGCATTAAGTTTCTTGGCGTTCACCTGGCAGATGACCTGTCCTTCTCAGCTAACACCACCAACACAGTCAAAAAGGCCCACCAGCGGCTTCACTCACTCCGCTGTCTGAAAAGGGCAGGCCTCTCCACCGCCCATCTCACCACCTTCTACAGAGGCACTGTAGAATCGGTTCTGTCATATGGCCTCACTTCCTGGTTCGGCAGCTGCAGGGCTCAGGAAAGGAAAAAGCTGAGCAGAATTGTGAAGACAGCCAGCAAAATTATCAGTGCCCCGCTCCCCTCTCTAGGAGAGATTTACAAGCAGCGATGTGCCCGTAGGGCCACCAGCATCATTAAAGACCCCCACCACCCCTCTCACCATCTTTTCACCCTCCTGCCATCTGGGAGAAGATACAGGGGTCTCCCCTCCAGAACAAGCAGGATGCTCAACAGCTTCTTCCCACAAGCACTGACAATAGTGAACAGCCTATGCCCTCTTCCATTGCCACCCTAGAACTACTATGGATTGTTTTTTGCACACTGCACTTTATGGCATAGAACTGCACCTGCACTTTAGCCAGCAACAGCAGCCTCCTCTCTGTGATGTTTGTTATTTTTAATTCCTTTTTTAATCTTATTTAATGTGTATAGACTCTTAGGATTTTATGTGTGGTACTGACCAATGCTTAGGGGGACGGTATTTCATTTTCTTTGTGTACAGGCGTGCATGAGAGAATGACAATAAATGAAATCTTGAATCTTGAATCTTGAATCCATAGGTGTACCTTCGGATAGCACAATTGCATATATTTGAACTGCTGTAAAATCACTTTGCTCAATATTCCCTGACTATGGGTGGTATATTTGACTTGTACACATGTAAGACTATTCCCATATGCAATATCAAGCATTTTTACTGTACCATTTTGGAGAAATTCAACAATAAATGTCCCATATGTGTACCTTCGGATAGCACAATTGCATACATTTGAACTGCTTTAAAATCACTTTGCTCAATATTCCCTGACTGTGGGTGGTATATTTGACTTGTACACATGTAGGACTACACCCACATGCAATATCAAGCATTTTTACTGTACCATTTTGGAGATATTCTACAATAAAGGTCCCATATGTGTACCTTCGGAGAGCACAATTGCATATATTTGAACTGCTGTAAAATCACTTTGCTCAATATTCCCTGACTATGGGTGGTATATTTGACTTGTACACATGTAAGACTATACCCATATGCAATATCAAGCATTTTTACTGTACCATTTTGTAGATATTCAACAATAAAAGTCCCATATGTGTACCTTCGGAAAGCACAATTGCATATATTTGAACTGCTGTAAAATCACTTTGCTCAATATTCCCTGACTATGGGTGGTATATTTGACTTGTACACATGTAAGACTATTCCCATATGCAATATCAAGCATTTTTACTGTACCATTTTGGAGAAATTCAACAATAAATGTCCCATATGTGTACCTTCGGATAGCACAATTGCATACATTTGAACTGCTTTAAAATCACTTTGCTCAATATTCCCTGACTGTGGGTGGTATATTTGACTTGTACACATGTAGGACTACACCCACATGCAATATCAAGCATTTTTACTGTACCATTTTGGAGATATTCTACAATAAAGGTCCCATATGTGTACCTTCGGAGAGCACAATTGCATATATTTGAACTGCTGTAAAATCACTTTGCTCAATATTCCCTGACTATGGGTGGTATATTTGACTTGTACACATGTAAGACTATACCCATATGCAATATCAAGCATTTTTACTGTACCATTTTGGAGAAATTCAACAATAAAAGTCCCATAGGTGTACCTTCGGATAGCACAATTGCATATATTTGAACTGCTGTAAAATCACTTTGCTCAATATTCCCTGACTATGGGTAGTATATTTGACTTCTACACATGTAGGACTATACCCACATGCAATATCAAGCATTTTTACTGTACCATTTTGTAAATATTCTACAATAAAAGTCTCATATGTGTACCTTCGGAAAGCACAATTGCATATATTTGAACTGCTGTAAAATCACTTTGCTCAATATTCCCTGACTATGGGTGGTATATTTGACTTCTACACATGTAAGACTATACCCACATGCAATATCAAGCATTTTTACTGTACCATTTTGGAGATATTCAACAATAAAAGTCACATATGTGTTCCCAGTGGTACACAAAACTGGTAGATCAGCCCATTAGTCATGATTAGGGATGTCCGATATTGGCTTTTTTACCGATAACCGATAACCGATATTGTTCAACTCTTAATTTCCGATACCGATATCCACCGATACCGATACCGATATATGCGGCCACGTGAAACCTCCGCTTTACACTCATTGCAATAGGCTTTATGCCGAGCGGAAGTGTGGAAGAATAAATAAAAACAAAACAGCGGTAAAAGCTAGCGTGTGTCCGGGAGAGGGCTACTCTCCTCGGACACATTACTCTGACGGTCTGGAAGTGTGGATTAATAAATACAATTTTAAAAAAAAAACAGCGGTAAAAGCTAGCGTGTGTGTCCGGGAGAGTGCTACTCTCCTCGGACACATTACTCTGAAGCCCCGGTGACGGTCTGGAAGTGCGGATTAATAAATAAAATGTGAGCGCGGTACAGCGGACCTGAACCGGTTGTGATGAGACCTGTTTCGCAGAATGCGTTAGTATGTTGCGCTGACCCCTATTTTACTATTCAACGTAGAAACTTTGAAATAATTCCAAACCACCGACATAACCACAGCTACAACTAGCGTCCCACTACGCGGCCGCACACGCCCAGGCTTGTTATTGAGACGGCGCGGCGCGTTTGATGATGTCATCAAACCACGTCCTCACTTGAAACATAACAGATTATTTCAAAATCGATTTCGGTATCGGTTAAAAAACTGATACCGATATTTTCCGATATTGATTATTTATGCCAATATCGGCCGATAATATCGGTGGGCCGATAATATCGGACATCCCTAGTCATGATTGATTCTGGGATGGACCAATGACAGCCGAGGGCCGATGCTCCCTCCCTCTTGGGTCTCGGTCACCATACGCTCTCGCGTGTTGACGTTTTTCCAGAAGACATCAAAAGGCGTAGCAGGCCGGCGTGGTCGGTAAAGGACACTAGAGACACTCGACCTTCCACCGTGGAGAAGGAGCTGCTACTCAGCTCAGCGGAGTCCCGGCTGCGCACAAGGGAGAAGTTAGCCTTCAGTGCTTTCTGGCAGAAAGGGCTTTCTGCCTAACCCTAAACCTAACCAAGTAGATTTGTTGCTTAACCCTAAACCTAACCAAGTAGTTATGTTGCCTAACCATAACCCTAACCAAGTAGTTGCCTAACCCTAAACTTAACCCTAACCAAGTAGTTTTGTTGCCTAACCCTAACCAAGTAGTTGTGTTGCCTAACCCTAACCAAAAAAATACTTGGTTAGGGTTAGGCAACACAACTACTTGGTTAGGTTTAGGGTTAGGGTTAGGCAACACAACTACTTGGTTAGGGTCAGGCAACACAACTACTTGGTCAGGGTTAGGTTTAGGGTTAGGCAACACAACTACTTGATTAAGTGTAGGTTTAGGGTTAGGCAACACAACTACTTGGTTAGGTTTAGGGTTAGGGATAGGCAACACAACTACTTGGTTAGGGTTAGGCAACACAACTACTTGGTCAGGGTTAGGTTTAGGGTTAGGCAACACAACTACTTGATTAATTGTAGGTTTAGGGTTAGGCAACACAACTACTTGGTTAGGTTTAGGGTTAGGCAACAAAACTACTTGGTTAGGGTTAGGCAACACAACTACTTGGTTACGTTTAGGGTTAGGGTTAAGCAACACAACTACTTGGTTAGGGTTAGGCAACAAAACTACTTGGTTAGGGTTAAGTTTAGGGTTAGGCAACTACTTGGTTAGGGTTATGGTTAGGCAACATAACTACTTGGTTAGGTTTAGGGTTAAGCAACAAGGGTTAGGGTTAGGGTTAGGGTTAGGGTTAGGGTTAAGCAACACAACTACTTGGTTAGGGTTAGGCAACAAAACTACTTGGTTAGGGTTAAGTTTAGGGTTAGGCAACTACTTGGTTAGGGTTATGGTTAGGCAACATAACTACTTGGTTAGGTTTAGGGTTAAGCAACAAAACTACTTGGTTAGGATTAGGTTTAGGGTTAGGCAGAAAGCCCTTTCTACCAGAAAGCACTGAAGGCTAACTTCTCCCTTGTGTGCTGCCGGGACTCCGCTGAGCTGAGCAGCAGCTCCTTCTCCACGGTGGAAGGTCGAGTGTCTCTAGTGTCCTTTACCGACCACGCCGGCCCACTACGCCTTTTGATGTCTTCTGGAAAAACGTCAACACGCGAGAGCGTATGGTGACCGAGACCCAAGAGGGAGGGAGCATCGACCCTCGGCTGTCATTGGTCCATCCCAGAATCAATCATGACTAATGGGCTGATCTACCAGTTTTGTGTACCACTGGGAACACATGTGACTTTTGTTGTTGAATATCTCCAAAATGGTACAGTAAAAATGCTTGATATTGCATATGGGTATAGTCTTACATGTGTACAAGTCAAATATACCACCCATAGTCAGGGAATATTGAGCAAAGTGATTTTACAGCAGTTCAAATATATGCAATTGTGCTTTCCGAAGGTACACATATGGGACTTTTATTGTAGAATATCTACAAAATGGTACAGTAAAAATGGTTGATATTGCATGTGGGTATAGTCCTACATGTGTAGAAGTCAAATATACCACCCATAGTCAGGGAATATTGAGCAAAGTGGTTTTACAGTAGTTCAAATATATGAAATTGTGCTATCCGAAGGTACACATATGGGACTTTTATTGTAGAATATCTCCAAAATGGTACAGTAAAAATGCTTGATATTGAGTGTGGGGGTAGTCTTAGATGTGTAGAAGTCAAATATACCACCCATAGTCAGGGAATATTGAGCAAAGTGATTTTACAGCAGTTCAAATATATGCAATTGTGCTATCCGAAGGTACACATATGGGACCTTTATTGTAGAATATCTCCAAAATGGTACAGTAAAAATGCTTGATATTGAGTGTGGGTATAGTCCTACATGTGTAGAAGTCAAATACACCACCCATAGCCAGGGAATATTGAGCAAAGTGGTTTTACAGTAGCTCAAATACAACAAAACATGCCACTTGGAGGCACAAATATGGGATTTTAGTTTGGCATTTGTCCACACTGATGCAATAAAGATAGTTGATATTAAGTTTTTCATTCATCATGGGCGCATGAAACACTTTAATACAACATATATTTCATTTAAATGTAGGTTTTAATTATAGCTTACGGTTCTAAATACATTTATTCTGAAAAACCGGAAGTGAATACGCGGTTTCTCCGCTTCTACCGTAATGCTGAGAATATTTGTACACTCGAAATATAAGCGCGGCTCATTTGACCACGGTGATCGGAGGAACGGCTGGCTTGACCGCAGTGGTTCTAATGGACCATGTTTTTTTTTCAAAGTTAAAATAATGTTTACAGTTCCTTGAAAGTGTTTTTTTCTTTCTTTGAAATGCCTGTTTTAGGTGATTTTTATTTTGATACATTTTTAGTAATATGTCCACAGCAATAAATAAAACGATTTTGGCCTTCACAGTTAAAACACTTGTATTATGCATTTTTTCTTCCCACTATATCCACCTTGACCACATTCTAGATGTGGAAGTGGAAAAGCATATTAACCATTAATAAACGCATAATTAAATATTTATTAGACTATATACCACCCACAGTCATTAGAGAATAAGGCATTGTTCTCGCTTTAGATCCGGTACCTGCAAAAAGCATAGTTAACTGTTAACAAGTGCATAGTTAACTTATAATAGATGAGCAATAAAGTATATTTTAATATCAATAAGCAAACAAAAGAAGATTAATAAAGGCATGGCAAAGTCGTTGTCATGGTTTGATTATGTTTGCACAGGGGGAGTTGTTTGTGTGTGTGTTTTTTCCCCTGTGTTGTGTGTTGCCCTTGGTGGGCCTTTTCTTCTTCCACAGGCATTGGTTGTGGGCAGGTGCGGGGCGTGGCTTTTGGACCTCGCAATCAGGAGGCACACCTGTTCCCAATTGGGAGTCCTTTATAAGGCTGGTGCAAACGTCCCTCCAGCGCCAGAGTATTCCGTCACACACGACCTCGATCTCTCACACGGGAACGGTCCTCGTTATCCTGGAGTCTCCAGTACTCCACCTACCTTGCCTACCCGCTCCTGCATCAACCTTCATCGCGTTTGTTTTTTGCTGTTGAGGTTTTACAATAAACCGTGTTCTACCTACCCACCCTTTGTCTCCCGCGTTCTGGGATCCAGAAACCACATGGCTTAGCATAACAGAATACTCTGGCCATAATGGATCCCGCGGAGACAGAGAGGGTCCGGTTAGCGCTCTCCTCGCAGGGAGTGCGAATCGGGCAACACGACGCCGATCTCCAGGACGTCTCCAGGGTTTTAACGTCGCTCTCCACCGGCATGGAACAGCTGGGGAATCGCCTGGAGCAGATGTTTGCTCGGGTTTCGTCCCTCACCGCTCCCACCGTGTCCCTTGGACCACCGGCGTCATCCAGCCCCGAACCACCTGCGGCGGCGTCCATTACACCTCTGTACCAGCCCCGCAAACCCTTTATTCCAACCCCACTCCGGTATTCCGGGGAGTTAGGTAAATGTCGGCAGTTTCTCCACCAATGTGACCTTGTTTTCAGTCAGCAACCCCAAATGTACGCAAGCGATAGAACTAAGACGGCGTACGTTATGAGCCTGTTGTCCGGCCAAGCCTCTGATTGGGCGGTAGCTATCTCTTTTAACCGTCCTACCCTCGCCGGTTCTTATTTGGATTTTATTGACAACATGCGGGGGGTTTTTGACCACCCGGTCCAGGGAAGGGAGGCCAACAGCCGATTACTTTCTCTGCGTCAGGGGGCGGACTCAGTCTCCCAGTACGCTCTCAATTTTCGCATCCTCGCGGTTGAGAGCGGCTGGGACGACACGGCCTTGCGGAGTGTGTTCCTTAGAGGCTTGTCGGACCAGCTAAGGGACGAACTCGCTATACGAGACGAGATTGCACTAGCTATACGTTTGGACAATAGACTCAGAGAGAGGCGCAGGGAGAGACAAGACCGCACTTCCAGGTATTCTGAGGCCTCCGCGTGGCCCACGGTTCGGGCTAGTTCATCTCACCGACAGGCGCATCTCGATACCTCCTCCGGTTCCGATCTGGATGTTGAACCCATGCAGGTAGGCAGGACGCGTTTGTCTGCGGCTGAACGCCGTCGTCGTACGATGTACCGATTATGTTTGTACTGTGGGGAGGGAGGACATTTGGTGGGATCCTGCCCGCTTACGGGAAAGGTTTGCTCCGCCACCTCTTCTTCTCGGATCCTAGTCCAGGCTCACCTGTTCGGTCCTCAGTCACCCATCCCTCTGTCGGTTTTTATTGATTCGGGGGCGGACGAGAACCTTATTGACTGTGTTTTGTGCGAAGGCCCAGTTACCTCTGGAGCCACTACCGAAGCCCAGAGAAGTGCTGGCGTTGGATGGCCGACTACTGGCTCACGTTACTCACCGCACCCTTCCCATTCACCTTCAACTATCCGGGAATCACCACGAGCGTGTATCTCTTTACGTTATTCCTTCTCCTACGTCACCTATTGTACTCGGTCTTCCGTGGCTCCGACTTCACAATCCACACATTGATTGGGCTACCTCCTCCAACGCTAGCTGGAGTGTTTTTTGTCATTCCCACTGTCTTCTGCTATGCCTCCTGGCAAACTTCCTTCCGCTGCACTATCGGCTAGTCCTATCGACCTCACTAACGTACCTTCTGTTTATCACGATCTCCAGGAGGTCTTTAGTAAGGATCGGGCCCTGTCTTTACCTCCTCACCGTCTGTACGATTGCGCGATCAACCTTCTGTCCGGTGCTTCTCTACCTTCTAGTAAGCTCTACAATCTATCTCGACCGGAGAGGGAATCCATGGAGGCCTACATTTCCGAGTTGCTGGCCAACGGCCTTATTCGCCCCTCTTCTTCCCCGGTGGGTTCAGGGTTTTTCTTCGTGGAGAAGAAAGATAAGTCCCTGCGTCCGTGTGTGGATTACCGAGGCATAAACAACATCACTGTTAAAAATAAGTATCCCCTTCCACTGCTAGACTCCGCATTTACACCACTTCACCAGGCCACTGTGTTCTCCAAACTAGACCTCCGAAATGCTTATCATTTGGTGCATATTCGGGAGGGGGACGAGTGGAAGACTGCATTCAACACTCCTCTCGGTCATTTCGAGTATCTGGTTATGCCCTTTGGGCTCACTAACGCGCCGGCTATTTTTCAAGCTCTCATTAATGACGTCCTCCGGGACATGTTACATCGCTTCGTCTTCGTCTACCTGGATGATATCCTCATTTTCTGCAGGAACCAAGCCGAGCACGAGCAACATGTGAGGTTGGGTTTCCAGCGCTTACTAGAGAACAGGTTGTTTGTGAAAGCGGAGAAATGTGCTTTTCACACCAAGTCAGTTAGTTTTCTGGGTTTCGTGGTTAAGGAGGGTCGACTACAAGCGGATCCCGAAAAGGTGCGTGCGGTCGCGGACTGGCCGGTTCCGTCCTCTCGGAAGCAGCTCCAACGTTTTTTAGGGTTCGCGAACTTTTACCGACGTTTCATCAGGGACTATAGTCGAGTTGCGGCCCCACTGTCCAAGTTAACCTCCACCAATGTCGTGTTCAGTTGGTCGGAGGCGGCAGACTCCGCGTTTACGCGTCTCAAGACATTGTTTTCCTCCGCTCCGGTCCTGAACCATCCAGATCCGTCCTTACAGTTCGTCGTGGAGGTGGATGCTTCTAACACGGGGGTCGGGGCGGTACTCTCACAACGATCTGCACGAGACAGTAAACTGCACCCATGTTCATTTTTCTCTCGCCGTTTGAGTCCGGCCGAGGAAAATTATGATGTGGGCAACCGGGAGTTGTTGGCGGTAGTTCTGGCTCTCCAGGAGTGGAGACATTGGCTGGAGGGAGCCGAGCACCCTTTTCTAGTGTGGACCGACCATAGAAACCTGGCTTACCTTCAGACTGCGCGTCATCTAAACTCTCGTCAGGCACGTTGGTCCCTTTTCCTGGGGAGATTTCGGTTAAACCTCACCTACCGTCCGGGTTCTAAGAACGGGAAGGCTGACGCCCTCTCCCGTCAGTTCGATTCCTCTGGGGCAGTCGGTGGAGAGGAGCATTCTCTCCCCCGCCTGTGTCATCGGGGCCGCCCGGTGGGAGATTGAGCAGGAGGTCCAGGATGCCCAGCAGGACCAACCCACCCCCGAGGGCTGCCCTCCTGGTCGACTGTTCGTCCCACCGGCAACACGCAGGGCTGTTCCTCAGTGGGGGCACGAGTCCAGAGTGGCGTGCCATCCGGGGGCTCACCGTACTCAATCCCTCCTACGCCAAAGGTTCTGGTGGCCGTCGATGACCGCCGACGTCAAGGAGTTCGTGGCGGCCTGCTCCGTCTGTGCCCGTGGCAAGTCTTCCCATTGCGCACCGGCTGCCGATTCCTCACAGACCCTGGTCTCACATCGCAGTGGACTTCGTCACGGGACTTCCGCCATCTGAAGGCAATACAGTCATTTTAACCATTGTAGACCGTTTTTCGAAGTCTGTACATTTTGTTCCCCTACCCAAACTACCTTCTGCCCTAGAGACTGCGGACCTGCTCGTTCTACACGTGTTTCGTCTCCACGGCATCCCCCAGGATATCGTTTCCGACCGCGGGCCACAGTTTTCATCTCGGGTATGGAAGGCGTTCTGTCGGGCGTTGGGGGCATCAGTCAGCCTGTCATCGGGCTATCACCCTCAGACTAATGGCCAGACCGAATGCGCCAACCAGGATCTGGGGTCTGCGCTGCGGTGCGTCGCGGCTGAACATCCTGTCTCCTGGGCCACCCACCTTCCTTGGGTGGAGTACGCCCGGAACTCGTTGGTCTGCTCTGCCACCGGTATGTCTCCTTTCTCTGTGGCACTGGGATTTCAGCCCCCACTGTTTCCCGTACAGGAGACGGAGGTGGCGGTTCCCTCCATCCAAGAACATCTGCGGCGCATCCGCCGGGTCTGGCGGAACACCAGGGAGGCGCTGGGTCGTACGGCGGAGAGGAACCGCCAGGTAGCGGATCGCCACCGTACTCCAGCTCCCGACTATCAGGTGGGACAGAGCGTTTGGCTCTCGTCCCGCGATCTGCCTCTCCGGACGGAGAGTAACAAACTCCCCCCTAAATACATCGGTCCCTATATCATTTCTAACATCATTAACCCCTGCCAAGTTGCCTCCTGCCTCCTGCTCTCAACATTCACCCCGTATTTCATGTTTCTCTGTTAAAACCGGTATCGGTCAGTGCACTCAACCCTCCGGCCGAGCCCCCACCACCCCCCCGGCTCGTCGATGACCACCCGGCCTATTCTGTCCGGGAGCTGTTGGACGTACGGAGGCGGGATAGGGGGGTGCAGTACCTAGTCGACTGGGAGGGGTACGGGCCGTGAGGTGGAAAAAACCGCATCTAACACTTAAACTGAACAAGAGAGGTTGAGAGAGACGAGGTCTGAAGATATAAGACTTTATTATCACTTGCAAGAAGTAACAACAGAATCTGAGTTGGTTTGCCAAAGAACTCCCGAGCTCCACACAGATCCCTTCTTTTAACCCCCTTTCTGTCAGGTTGGAATGTGCACTTGTTCATTTGTTTATTCCTAATAAGGATCCCTTAGTTACTCCTACACTGTAGATAGTGCAAAGAAACCATACTGTCTGCAGTCTTTGACGTCAGTTACGATAACAAACCTTCCACCGCTAAACCAGGCCATAAATTAAAGGGGGATGTTTGCATTAACAAACCTTCCCACGTCATACGGCTCACGGCCAACATAGCATTTATTCTTATCTGTTAGTTCTGTTTAGAATCAAGCACCATGTACTTGCTGACCCCTGTTTCCCGCAACTTATATCGTTCATATAGCATATAGGCAAGAAAATGAATGTTCTTTCTTATTTAATGGTAGAATATAAGGAATATATTTATGTTAAATGTATAGTAAATAACTAGTAAATTTCTCCCATATATCCCCCCTTTGGGACTTACTAAGTCCCAATGTCAACTACCCTTACCTTAATAACCCAAAGTTACAGATGACTACTTGCCAGACTGCTAGATAAACGAACAGTATTCACATTTGATTACCTGGAAAAAACATCTTGCTTTCATTACCATCATAGGAATTTCAACCTGTGCCAGGGTTTTCAACCTGAACCTTTCAATGAAGCAAGTTAAAAAAGATTACCAAATGTGCGATACCCTATAAGTTTTTTTTGATCCTCTGAGTTGGTACCCATAAGGACAATACATAAATGTATATAAAAACATGCAACACAAAAATCAAAAGTCAACATAAAACCCTTTAGCATACGTAGGCCCATATCAAAATACATATTAATTCAAAACACCTTAATAGTATGACAAAGTAATGTAGTAAATCACTTAGCATAATGAATTCAGTTATAAATGTCATGTAAGCAGTAGCCTGTCATTTAAGTAGAGCCTTGCATGTGTCGTTTGCTACATAAGTCGTGAAAAACATCTACATCATTATCTCTCCACAAACCATGACCTAGACAAACATCATATAAGTACTTCAAAGAATGCATCACACAAAATTAACCAAACTTTCAGCATGCAATGAAAGTCATCCTTACAGGAAGTACGTGACACAAAATAAGAAATAAAAACTCAATTCTTTCAACATGCATGGTCGTGGATGATCAGGTGATCTTCATGTATTGGTGTGCTGTATGTATGTGGGGGGTTTTGGGCAGTGTTGTTGTCGTTGCTCCAGCTGTCACCAGCCTCTTCATGTCCGGTTATGGTATGAGTTCAGTGTTCATTCTGCGTACCAAGGGCCCACATGGAGAGGTTTCTAGCACGTGCACATGCGGGCCCCCTTGAGGCCAGGTCAAACCTTGGATCTCTCCCTTTCCATATCGTCGTCATCCCTCTAAGCACTCTGGCTTTTGTTCCCAATATACTCCCATTCTACTCCTTTCTCCTCAACTATGCCTTTGGTCATAAGGAACATTTGTTTGTTTAGCCTAGATTCTATCATGGACCTTAGTACTGGAATACAACAACAAAAAATCAATCCCATCATTGTGAATACAATCAAAAGAACTAATCCTATTTGAGCCAATATTGTTCCCCATTTACCCATACGCAGTTCTAGCCATGACATCCAATCATTCCCATGTCCCGCATTGTTTTTAACCTCCTGTCTTAGCTTTTTAAGTTTATTCATGGCAAGTGTGAATGTTCCGTTCGGTGAAGTATTATTTGGGATAAAGGTACAACACATTTCGCCTATGAGTTCACACACTCCTCCCTTTTCCGCTAAGAGCCAATCTAATGCTTGCCTGTTTTGCCAAGCCACAGCGCTTGTGGCTTTCAACTGTTCACCTAGGGCGGATAGAGCATCATCCGTATAGTTAATAAACCGTTGTTGATTATAATAAATGTAGTTAATCCATTCTGCGTTTTTTACTAGTCCTATTATTGGCATGATAGCTTCAAATCCTGAAGCTACTTCGTTCCTGGCCTTGTATATGCTTGGTATACCTCTGGGTTCTGCGTTCTTCCTAGTCATGTTCATAGTTTACTACGTATAATGCACTTTGACAATTTTTACTACATAAATAGCAGTTATCTGCATCTATCTGTTTTCCAGTGAACTCCACCCATTTATTCCAACTATTTTCTCCTACTTGATTATACAATTGGTCAAAGGTTTTCTTTTTAAGTTTACGTTGATTTCGCTCAGATTTATCCTTTTATTATAGCTCTTATTGTTTTGTTCTCCTGTTGTTGAGAAGTTATTATTATTTTCGATTTTATCATTATTTTGAGTTGAATCTATTTTATCAGTAATTGGGTTTGGATCTATTTTGACTATACCACGTTGGTCCTCGGTCACACAAGAGACTTCTACATTTGGTTTTAAGTCTAGTATTATTTCTGACTCTACATGCGGAAACCTCTTTTTTAATTCTAATTTATACGCACTACTACCTGATCCCATTGATCTCTTGATTCTACTGTTATACACCAGTACATTGGTTCTTGCCGAATGTCTATTGTACATTGAACTTGTCCCCAGGTTACTAAGTTATACTTTGGGTGTATGGCTACCTATCATGACAGTAAGAGTAATTTGCTCATCTTCATAATTCTCATTTTGAATATATAATTGAATATATATTTGAACATATAAGGCAACTTGATTTTCTGACCTTTTTCCTTTGCATGTTTAACTATTCCCGAAAATCTCGGGGCTGGCCTTTTCTGCAACACATTCATGCTTTCTCTAGTAATACCACTTGATTCCTGGTTGGTCCAGGTCTGCTCTATTGTTTCACTCTTCTTCTGGATCCGTCTCTGGGCCTGTAGAATTTACCAAAGCCCACAGAGGATCAGCAGCATGCTCGTCAGCCTCAGCATCATCATGTGGCTGTTGTTCCAGGCCGGTCTATGTCTGGTCCTGGGGTGGTTGGTCACTGCCGGGTACACCTGCACCCAGCTCCTCCTTGCGGTCCTCCCTCGTCCTTGGTTGAGCGGCTTTGGTGCTGTGGTTGAGGTGGTACCAGGTGGACCTCCCTTCCACCTCGATGGCTGTTGGCGTTGTGTTGGTGACTTTGTATGGACCTTCTCTCCTGGGCTCGTTCCACTTTCTCCGGAACACCCTTAGGTACACCTGGTCGCCTGGTCCCACCCCCCTTGGTGGGTCGTTTCTCCACCTCTGGAATTCTGTTTCTCCTATTAGAATACAAGCTTGTGCATGGAAGTCAGTTGTCTGATATACTTTTTCAATTTGATTTATAATTGTTCTAATGGGGGCCCCTTGTGGGGCCCTCAAAATGTAGGTGAAAGCATGGGTCGACCCGTAAGCATTTCATGCGGGGTTAGCTGGTCATTCTGTTAGCTTGCATGCGATAACTCATTCGTGTTAGTTGTAGTGCATCTACCAATTCAATTTTCACTTGCAGAGATGTTAATTGCTTGAATGTCCCATTCACTCTTTCCACCGTTCCTTGTGACTGGGGATGGTAAACACAACCCAATCGCTGTTTGATGTGTGACTGCTGCACCACACTTTTCACAGTTTTCCGAATGAAAGCTGATCCATTGTCTGATCTAATTTCTAATTGAATTTCAAACCTTGGCAAGACTATTCTAGATAAAAACTTGATTGCAATAGTCACACTTTGATCTTTTATTGGGACCGCTTCTACCTATCTGCTGAATCTGTCAATTGACTATTAGCATGTACCTTTTACCATATACACTTTCGATCATATCAACATAGTCCAAGACCATATGTCTAAATGGTCCCCTGGGTGTGGGAATATGTCCCAATGGAGTAGTGCTTGTTTTTCATACGTAGTTTTCCGCACATACTTCACAATCATTGAGCTGATTATCAATCATTGTTTGCAAGTATGGTGACCAAAAACCTTGTTTTCTGATTTTAAACCTTGTTTTCTGATTTCCTTCATTACCTCCCCCCTTGCGCCATGGTGAAAACCATGCGCATCTTTAATGAGAAAATGTACCAGCCAGGTAGGTGCAACAAAATGTCCATGAGCACCATGCCATGCACCTCTGTCAATGGCTGATTATGAGTATCCAACACCTTGTTTTAAGGCCAAGTTAGCTAAATAATTACCTTCTGCCCGTATCCCTCCTAAGGTGCTATTCCCTTTAACCTTAACTACAGCCAATCTAGTAGAAAGGGAAATTGCAGCCAGTAAATCCTAAACCAAATTTTGATATGATATGGGTTTCCCATCAACCGCTTTTAAACCACGCTGTTACCAAATTTAAATCATGCACTATACCGAAAACAAACCGCAAATCCTTATATACCCTAAAAATGACCTGTCCTAGTTATTGCCACATATTCGCTGCTTAAGCCGGAATCTATCCTATCCTCCACCTTTCAACCCAAATGGTTTCTCCTCGGATGGTTTCATCTTCTCATCACTTCATGATCAAGTGAGTCAGCGCTCAGAGACTTGGCCAAGTACTCGTGACTGTGCCTGCCTTAGGTTGTCCCGCGGTTTCAAGGTGGGATCTTACCCGTCATAGGCTAACCAGCCTTCCCTACTGGCCTGTTGCAGGACGCCGTGTATGGGAATAAATCCCTTCTGATTCTTATGTTCAGCCCATAGGATAGCTGTGGAGGAGTAGAGACAGATATCTATGACAGCTATCCATGCAGTCCTGTGTATGCGTAATGGAGACCCCACACAGTGTTAACGCTGTAATTTTGACGCGGTGATGGACGAAGCTAACAAATAAAAATATTCAACATAGCATAACAGCATTAGGCGTTGGCGTTTGCAAGGTAAACCCAATTCTTCCCAATGTCAATAAACAATCTAGCTTGTGCATTAGATCCCTTCCCAGCAGATTGCTGAAGTACTTTTCAATGATCACTTTAACCAGGTCATTGCAAATGTTCAGAGAACATTTGTCTGACCAAAACAATTTGACAATTAAACAAATAAAACACAAACAACTAAATCAAAGACTAAACAACCTGCAATCTATTTCAACAAAACACATGACAATCAAGATATGGCTCGCCATGACAACAGAGGCGGGACTTATACCATGCAGTCCACTCTCCCCCCTTGGAGACACACCTCCTGTTAGACCTAGGCAACCCAGAGCAACTTTCTTTCAACAGTTTCAACACCAAACTATGGAGGTATTTTAAGCAACCTAACGATGGACTTATTTTATTGTTACACACCAACACTGCGTATCAGGTTTTTGTCTTGTAATAACTACCGCGCTCCCGCAGGGTCCTTTTAGGGCGGGTTCCTGTCTCAGTTTGGTGAGAAGGAAATTCCCTGAACTCTTACACGAGTCCCCAGCGCTGGTTGACCCCTGGACTTCTGTGGACGAGCGGTAGAGGAGATAACTTTTGATTTAAATGAATAGTACCCAACTTAAATGAGCTGTTGGTCTGCTAATTGTCCCACAAAACACTAAAACACTTTAACACACACAGTTGTAAAATAAATTCACAGAGAAGACACGAAAACAAATAACAGACACTAATACATCATTGATCTCTACATGTGTACCTTCTCTGTCCCATCAGACCTTTAACTGTTCTAATGTTCACAGCGCTTTCTTTATTATGTTTTTATTCTAACCCCTCTAAGTCCTGCGATCCCCATGGGACATACTGAGCATGTTGTCCCTTTACCACTTTGCACTGTAAGGCGACCTTGTGTGTTTTAAAAGGCACCTTCAAATAAAATGTATTTATCATTATTATTATTATTATTACTACTAGTAGTAGTAGTAGTATAGGGTAAACTCCTGCATAACTCTTTGGCGCTCTTGTCTTCCTTTGCAATCTCTTAAGTCCCTCTTGTAAGTCGAACACCAGGGGATCTTGTGCTGATCTACAGCTGCTAGGCTCGGCCCCCTCCTTTTCTTTCCCTGAAGTCCCACTGAAACTCTCTCCCTCATGACTGCGCTCCGCTGTCATCTTCATCTGACTTTCTTTTAACTTTCTTCCTTTCTTACCCCCCTCGTCTCCATCTCTATTACAATCGCTATCACTACTCCACTCTTTCACTGTTCTTCTAATTATTTTATAACAGTCCATGTATAGGGATGGGTCTCTCCCTCTCTCTTGACCATGTTTCTCTCTTTCCCTTCTTTCACTTTCTCTAACTTTTCTTACCCCTTCTCTAACTTTTCTCTCTGCCTTCTCCGTATTCCTTCTTTTTGGAACATTCCTAATATTATCCTCTCTTTTCTTCTCACTCATAACACATCTGTAGAGAATCTTATCTCCACAGCTTCGCTTATAAGGGTCCTGATAGTTGTGGATTCAGAAACTGTCCTTGTTGTAGTTATTGTTCTCACATCCCCTGTAGGAGTTGATGTGCTAATACTATCACTAAGTAGTAGTAGTAGATGATATCTCTTCACCTTCCACTAAGAGTGTTGTTGCTATGGCGATCGGCTGCCTAATAACTAATGCCTGTGTTGTGTCATCACCTAAATCTGTTACAAGCATTATTTTATGAATCGACGACAAGATGCACACGGAACGTTTGAGATGTTTCTTTGGAAAGGAGCCCCCCGGCCGTGGAGGTCCCCTCCTTTGCTTACGGTTCTCGTGCAAGTGTAGATAAAGAAAAACAGAGATTTAATGTCTCTTTGAACAAACTTGCTTCATATTACTGACAAGTTGGCACTTAAAAATAATCAATCAGCTTTTACACAAAAACACTTTTTTATTGCAGTAATTACATCTGTTAACGTAGTTATTTATGAATTTAAAAGTCTCGATAATAAAATTCATGATCAGGTAATGTTTCCTAGTATGTTTTTTATCCCTACTAGCCATTTCTAATATAATTGTTCTCTTTCCCCTTTTTAATTTATTTATTTCCTTTCCTTTTTTGTTAACCCTGTAATTTCTTATAATTTTAAAAGTCTCAATAATATAACTTATGATCAAGTAATGACCATCAATAAACAGAATTATTGTACTAGGCCCCATTCTGCCTTCTCCTCCCTTGCAGTTCCAAGAGTGCAGTAGGGGCGCGACCACGCGTCTGTGTAACCTTGTAGCTCCTCCTAAAATCCTCACATGCGCAGTTCACTTGTTAATGTGACTTCAGAGAGAGCAGAGTCTGTCCAATGCTCTTCTGAATCGGAGGGGGAAACCTGGTGGCCCCCCGACTAGAGAATTATTTGCAACGCCCCTGCAAGTCTTTCTCTACGTCAGCCAGCAGCTTCTTAATCTAAACAGTTTCACATTTTCAAGAAATGATAAGAATTCTTTCTTCAATATTTACATGAGGAGTCGTCACTCCCACAATTAGACCACTTGTCATTAATAATATTTAGAGCTCAATTTACAAATAAGTAACTTCATTCACGCATATTTAGCACACTCACGCAACTTATTAATATCTATAACCGCTTTTTATTCTACTTTTTCCTTTCCAGTCTCTCACATATCCGTCGCAAAGAACAAACATAGACTAAAATTAGCTTTAGGCCTAATGATACACATTCATTTTCTTACGCGCCAAATAATAGACTGGCCAACGCCTTTTTTTTATTTTTTCTTTGCCTCCTCGACCCCCACCTTTTCTGATTCCTAACTTCTCCTCTAGCCTCGCTCTTTTCCTTTTTTTTTTTTTTCTTCTCTGAGTTGCGGCTCCCCTGGAGCTGCTCGACCCCCACCTTTTCTCACTGTTCTCCTCTCCTTCTTTCTCACCCCTGCTCTCTATACAGGCTTCTCAAACCACTCTGCTCGACCCTATTACCTGACCCCTAGGTATACAAACACTATTCTTAATACAATTTATTTGAGCTTATTTTACTCGTTAGTTTAACAACTTTTCTTTATCTCTGCCGATTGGAATGTGCTCCCCTCCCACCTTTGGCGATTCTCACTTCTGCTCTGCCTGGGGGCTTACTCCCCCCTCCCTTCCTGATCTCCAAGCTCTCTATCTCTCTTATACTATTAACGTAGTAGCGGGTTGGCTTATGTACTACAAATCCAGGAAGGTTTACACATTTACTTCAGGCAAATCAAGCGTTACCAATTACTATTATTACTAATATTGAGGTGCTTCAATACTCTTTTCCAGCACTTCTCTGTCTTTCCAATTTATCTGCGACAGAATAATATAACAAAACGGGCCGTACAAGTCTCAGAGTGAAAAACACTACCACTACTTGAATACAGAAAGAAAAACGACTTATGCAACTTTTTATAGCGTGTCGAAAACGGTCGAATTTGTCGTGCAAGGTCCTGAGTGAAAAAACACTAACTCGCCTTTAATCACAAAACAAAGGTTGTCTCAGCCTTTCAGCTCAGACTTTTTACTTTTATGCCATTAAAAACAGATCCATACAGGCCGGAACTTCCCTGCTTACCAAACATAGATCTATATGACAAATTAACAGAAAATAAAACAAAACGGGCCGTACAAGTCTCCGAGTGAAAAAACACTACCACGGCTTGAATACAGAAAGAAAACGACTTATGCAACTTTTTATAGCGTGTCGAAAATGGTCGAATTTGTCGTGCAAGGTCCTGAGTGAAAAAACACTAACTCGCCTTTAATCACAAAATAACGGTTGTCTCAGCCTTTCAGCCCAGACTTTTATTTATTCCATAAACTGATCTATACAGGACGTCGCTACCCTGCCTACCAAAAATAGATCTATACACAGGTCGTCTCTTCCCTGCCTACTGTAGAACACATAGGATTGTCCATATAATAGGCCACAGGGCGATGTCCAATCGCGTTTACGGGACCTTACTTATACCAATCACTATAGGACAAATGAAATCATGGAGTTGTCCATATAATAGGCCACAGGGCGATGTCCAATCGCGTTTACGGGACCTTACTTATACCAACTACCACAGGACAAATAAAATCATGGAGTTGTCCATATAATAGGCCACAGAGCGATGTCCAGTCGCGTTTACGGGACCTTACTTATACCAATCACCATAGGACAAATAAAATCATGGAGTTGTCCATATAATAGGCCACAGAGCGATGTCCAGTCGCGTTTACGGGACCTTACTTATACCAACTACCACAGGACTTTCCACACTCCGCTACAATGTATATAAATCACAGAGCATTGTGTGTGCATGCATGCGTCACTTCATTCCAAGTCACTCTCTCTCTCTCTCCTTTTATATGCTTTTGGTTCTTTTTTGGAGAGACACAATACCTACCACTGGGCGTTAGAATCGGGCAGACAATGATCACACAAATTTACTAAATTAATAAGTAAGAACAATGCTTACCTTTTCAAGTTGGGTGGCCACCCGTTTTTGTGTGACCCTTGCCGGTCCTCGACCCAGCCCAGCGGCCGGCGGATCTCTGTTCTTCAATCCTGTTCGTGACGCCAAATATGTGGTGGAAAACACCGCATCTAACACTTAAACTGAAGAAGAGAGGTTCGAGAGAGTCGAGGTCTGAAGATGTAAGACTTTATTATCACTTGCAAGAAGTAACAACAGAATCTGAGTTGGTTTGCAAAGAACTCCCGAGCTCCACACAGATCCCTTCTTTTAACCCCCTTTCTGTCAGGTTGGAATGTGCACTTGTTCATTGGTTTATTCCTAATAAGGATCCCTTAGTTACTCCTACACTGTAGATAGTGCAAAGAAACCATACTGTCTGCAGTCTTTGACGTCAGTTACGATAACAAAACTTCTACCGCTAAAGCAGGCCATAAGTTAAAGGGGGATGTTTGCATTACCAAACCTTCCAACGCTGCAACAGGCCATACGTTAAAGGGGGATGTTTGCGTTAACAAACCTTCCCACGTCATACGGCTCACGGCCAACATAGCACTTATTCCTATCTGTTAGTTTTGTTTAGAATAAAGCACCATGTACTTGCTGACCCCTGCTTCACGCAACTTACTTCGTTCATATAGCATTTAGGCAAGATTATGAATGTTCTTTCTTATTTAATGGTAAAATATAATGAATATATTTCTGTTAAATGTATAGTAAATAACTAGTAAATTTCTCCCATACTGCCAGAAACACATGATCAAACCAGAGCCTTCTTTTATTAGTGTGACACCTGTTGCTGTACCATCCCCTCTTTTACCTCTATCTTTCACCAGAAGAGTAATACACCATGAATCCATGTCCGACAGAAGCAACTGTAAAGCTTAGCCTTGGGAGAACCCATCCTAAGATGTTGTGGAAAAAGCATGACATCCGGTACTGTTTATCAGCCTTGTCTATATTAATTCATGTTGGGTCATTTGTCAATTCCTTGTCACAATATGCTGTTTATGCATCTGAGGCCAAAGGTTTTGCTGCTCATTGGTTGAGGGATGACATTTAATTGCATTCAATTGATTTAAAGATAAAGGAATGACACTGATTAAAGACAGTACAGTTATTTTATTGTTACTTTTTTATTCAAGAAGTCTCCATGTGTCTCCATTTAGCACCTCTTTTGCAAGAGATACCTGATTGCACATGATCACAAACACATGACATATACAATGAAATTGGCAAGACAGTGAGGATGTGTGGGTCAAAAGCCTTGCTCAAAGAAAGCTGTTCCAGGTGTAGCCGTACCAGGCTGCACTGCGTTGGATTACACACTTTGGTCCAGGGTAATTTACTGATCTGGGCCTGATAAGTTATTTATCCCACCTAACACTCCTCAGCATACCCTCAACCACATCCCTAAGATGAACTTTGTTCAATACACTGATCAAATGGACCCCAAAGCTGCTAATTAAACAGCGTAGCGTGATTAAGTGGCTTAAACTGATCTAAACGTAACTTTGATTATTTTTCTCAAATGGGGCACCACTTCCCGTTAGGAAGAATATAACTAATAATAATAGATATTAGATTATACTATGAAGATGAACTAAACCAGCCAATCATCTGAAGTCGAAGTTCTTGTCCAAAATCAGTGATTCTGCAATTCATCAACCACAAGCAATTCCTCCTTTGATTACAATGAAATATATTGACATAAATAATAGGGACGTGATTAATATAAATGATGGGAATAGCCAAATGCAAACAAGACAACAAAAAAAACAATTGAAACAAACTCAAAGCAAAACACTTAACTGGGGACTTAATAGGGGAATTCTGGACCGGAGAATTAAAGTCTACTAAACCCCAACTTGATTGCTGTAGCAAACTCTAATTAGACCATTTCCCTAACCTAGTGTGCATCAACTCGCATGAGAGACAAGGAATATGTTTACTTTCTGTGATGGTCTGGCCTGGAGACTTTCCGACTTGATGTCACTTTTATTCATGAATTTGCGTCCGGGTCGGGTCTCTTCTGGACCTCTCGAGCTCCAGCAGGGACCGCGTCGGTCCGGTGACTCTGATTACTCAAACTGGAGACTAATAACTTGCGCTAAACTTGGGTTCAACTGAACACAGAATCATGCGTCTTTACGCATGCCTTGCTGAGGAGGAATTTAGGAACACAATCGAATCTCAATCATCTTGAATTTCGAAGGTGTGGTATCTCAGAAAAATACATATAAGCCTAAAAGAAAAAGAGATAGAGAGAAGAGATATTTGTGATTAAAAATCGATTGTCACCTTATTAATTTAACTGATATAAAACAGGTATTATAATAACACACATGTACTTATGAGATTAAATTATCTGCAAACTAAATAGTTTACTTGAGGTAGTTTAACACATGTCAAACACCAATCTAAAGCAGCAAAGTTAAATCAAAGAAAACAAATACATATACAAGCTATAGGAATCAACAAAAGATGTGTGACCACATGGATGAACACAATCAAAAACACTTAAACATACATTCAATCGATTACATAACCGTAATATGTGACTGTGGAATACACTTATGAAGCTTGCATTGATTGAATGTTGAATTCAGACTTAATGTTAACTAATTAAACATATAAGTAAGTATAATTAGAGAGAGAGAGAGAGAGAGAGAGAGATTGTGGAATAGGAATAGGAATAGGAATCGGGAGGTGGGACTTAGATGCATGTTCTGCATGATGGTCACAGGACTGTTTTACAACCCTCACTATAGCCGGGAAGGGTGAGCCAGAGGTAGAGAGACAAAGGGGGATGTAGAGCACGGACAGTAATTACTTGATATAGCATAGGTAAAAGAAAAGAAAACCTTATTCGTCTTAACAACATATTTGAATGCTATAAATCAGGCATTGACTCAATACCCAGATACCGGTCATTTTAACGGATGTCATGAAGGTAAATCAAAGGTACATGTAGCTGAGGCCTCTCTTCATAAAGCATTATCAACGTTCAAAATAAACAGAATGTTGAACTAATTAAAACTTGAACAAGAGGGAGATAAAGTGAAAGTGAGAGGGAGAAAGTGTGTGTGTGTGTGTGTGTGTGTGTGTGTGTGTGTGTGTGTGTGTGTGTGTGTGTGTGTGTGTGTCTGTGTGTATATGTGTGAGGGGCTCCTCACATGTCTTCATGATGATAGTCACTGAGGTATTGTTTGACCCCCACTATGGCCGGGAGGGGTGAGCCAGATGCAGAGAGGAAAAGCTAATGTACAGAATGACATATAAGGGCACTATAGTTTCTCAAATAGGATTCAAAGAAACACTTCATACGTGTTCGGCATATGTCCTTTTCCTTCTTGTGGAAGAGAGGGGTCTGGAAGATGACCCTGTCCCACATGGTGTATGATTAGACGCATCAGTTGGTAAAACTGTCTTGAGTGTGTCTTGCTGTTTAATTAACAGCTTTGGGGTCCGCTTGGTCACTGCGAGATTAAAGGGGGTATCTTCTTGGGAATGGCAGGATGTGGGTGAGGTTATGCTGTGGAGTGTGTGGGTGGGATAAATCATTTATCAGGACCAGATTAGTCGACGACCCCCTGGACCAAAGTGTGAAATCCAAAGCAGCGCAGGCCGATACGGCCACACAGACACACTCAAGACATTTTGACCACCTGATGCGTCTAACCATCTGGGACACACTCATCTTCCAGACCCCTCTTCCATGCGTTCCTGAGATGCACGCTCCCCCACATGCAATTTTACATATACAAAACATCAAATGTCTATTGTGTTCATCCATGTGGTCACACATCTTTTGTTTATTTATATACTTTGTCTTTGCCCTTTATTTACTCTTTAACTGTTACTTTTATACAAGATTGGTGTTTGTTACGTGTGTGAACAACCTCAATTCAATGATTTAGTTTGCAGATCATTTAACCTCATCAGTACGTGTTATTATAATGTCTGCTTTATATCAGTTAAAGTTCAGTTACGTTTATAAGGAGACAATCCATTTTTAATCTAATTATCTATTTGCCTTATATCTGATACAGCTTCATGTTTGAGATGTCAGTTCTTTATTATCTGGGGAAAGGAGAATAGGCGTTGTGCAACAGTACGTCAGCTAGTAAGAGGTGGCGTCTCATCATTAGGCCCAATCAGATGAAAATACACACACACACACACACACAGAATGCTGCACTACCAGTAGATAGATTTCTAACCAAATCCTCAAACTTGTTTAACCCTAAATCCAACCACTAAACCAACAATGAACACAATTTATATTTTATCTCGATTGCTATTAGAAGCGTGAACTGGTTCACATCATGTGATTTCAACAATTCAACATGATAGGAACATTTAGTCCTCTTTCTGAGGTGCTATGACACACACACACACACCCTTGATCAAAGTGTTGTCATTTACAATTGAATAATGAAGAAACAAATAGGGCCTATAATTAATAATCAGCCTCCATGTTTAGACTTCTGGTTCACCTAACATTTGAGGTTGCCATGGATTGCTAAACAAGATCAGGAAGAAAAGTGAATGCTGTAAACAAAACTTAATAATGAGGATATGCTAACATACGATATGCAGCACGCACACACACACACACACACACACACACACAAGCACACACACACACACACACACACACAAGCACACACACACACGCTCAAGGCTATTTTAAGGGCTGTTTATTACCGACGGTTGGTCTCAGACCTCATTCCTTTACTGCTGGTTGTTATTGCTGTAATTGTTTTCTGGATACCGACAGAGGTGCATTTATGGCCAGTAAAAGACAACTTACAAAAGCCATGTGCTGTATAACTGACTGTTATCACGGGTCCATCACAGTACACGGCCACATCAAATCTGACGCAGGATCATCAATGCATTCCTGGTGGTAAAACTAGACTGACTTTCTCATTTATTAACGCAGGGATATATAATTGCTTTGAGGTTTGTCCTTAATAAGGAGGAAATTATTTCATGGCTCAGAATACGTTTGTAATTTGCTTTGATGAACGTGGAACTTCAAATTGCAATAGAACCACATTAATACTTTAATGCCATTTTGTCTGAAAACTTTGTACATTTACAATATATGTAGATTTAAGGAGAATAGCACGTTGGGACAAGTCGAATGAACAGACTTAAAGCTTGGGTATGTAGGTTTCACCGAGGCAGACGCTCAGCTCATTTGAAATTCAGAATCGTAACAGCCTAAGAATTAGTTACAATTCAGAAAGGCCGTCCCTTGGCCCCGCCCACCAAGCCTCGCTCACCTTGCTCTACCGACGCGCTAAAACTGCATGAGTAAACTCTGAACATTGCCGTTTAGCAACGGTAACACTGCATAAATAAATCTTCGCGAGACTATTTGTCAAACGTTGGTGCAACATTTCTATAAGCAGTGATACTTTATTCCTCGACTGTTCAGATGCCTTCCCCTCTTCCTTTTTACATAGAAGAGTTGCTTGCTCTCGTCTGCAGAGAATGCTAAAAACTTTATATGATTTTTTTTTCTCTGTGTAGTCGTTGCTTGCCTCTTTTCACATGGCTGTGTTTCTCAGAGCTGTGCTGTTTGGGGGGAACAGCAGAGAGAGAGAGAGGGAGGGAAGCACGTCCACGCATTTCCACCTGTATTCACTTGTCACAGTGCGTCTTTGTCCCCATGTCGGACTTTGATGTTCATGCCTGTGTGTGTGTGTGTGTGTGTGTGTGTGTGTGTGTGTGTGTGTGTGTGTGTGCGTGTGCGTAGATGCACAAGAGTGTGCATCTGGGAAGGTGCATTTGTGTGATCTCTGATTTGGCACCAAAAACATCTAAAAAGATGATCTTATTATAATATTAAGATCATCTTTACAAATATTATCTACATATAATAATTTAAGAAATAATATAATGAATCCAAAGATTATCAGAATTATTATTATAATAATATAATAAATCATGATAGACCAACAATCAGTCCATCCAGCCTTAGTCTATGGTTGGTTCTTAACCCATAGATGTTCATTTGGATGATCATTCAGGAGTTGAATATAGATAGCAGATGTACTATCTACACTATGGAACCCAACTGTGATATTATTGGTTGTTTGGTTGAATGTTATTCAAAGATTCAAAGTGTTTATTATCATACGCACAGTAGAAAACATGTTTCCCACATTATGCCCACACAAACTAATGCCATCACGAAAACATGTCTGCTAATAAGAAGTAAAGTTGAATTTCTTTCTGAATTCTTTACCTTTTATTGACTGACTATTGAGTAAATGAGGCAAAACGGTCCATTTTAAATGTCATGATATATTTAAAAAGATACAGAGACAACAAGAGATGAAAGGACTGTAGCTTTGTGTGGTGTTTTTAATTGGCTCGGATCAGTCGTACATACAAGCTGAACATTGCAACCATGGATATTGGTGACTTAAATATGGCCTCTTCTTCTCTTCATGAAGCCATCGTTGTATTTGGGACCATTTGGACACATTAAACAGGTACTGTAAATGTTACCAGATTATTTTATGTTTATTTTACATCCTGTGGTGCTCACAGCACAATTTGAAAGCACAACTAATCTATCTGGATTGGTTATTGAACATTTTTATGTAAAATTAAGTTTTATTTATCTATCTATATTTGGGGTTTTGAGGAGTGGATAATAGCTTATTAGTGAGAGGTCTGTTTAGGGACTAAGTTAACAAATGAAAAACTCTCCTGTGTGTATTGTGTTGTATTGTTTTAATTTGTAGACCACACACATTTTTCCAAATTCACAATCAGTGTCAAAAAATAAACAGGTAAAGTTAGTTACTGAAAATGGGTTTGATATTTTTTCTTTGATATATTTTTTTGGATTTGGTTCAGCTTAATACAAACGTGGCTGTCAGAACTTCACTTTTGAGTCACATGTTTCACACAAAACTAAATCAATTCAATATCCTGGAGGCCATTTTGTGAAGTGCACCTCAATTCAATTCAGAACATGCACCAAGCGCCGTCCTCTCCATGACGACCGCTGGGTGTTCATTGCCGTAGCGTTGAAAGAGCTTCAATAATATCAAAACCTCAGAGGCTTCTTCTTTATGTGGATGGGGGAAAAATATGATGCAAGATGCCTGTTAAAAAGAGCTAAGACACGCCATGGTGCACTGGCTTCCATGGCTTTCACACACACACACACACACACACACACACACACACACACACACACAAGGCACATATATACACTCAGTCACACACACACACACACACACACACACACACACACACACACACACACACAAGGCACAAGGTGTGACACTCAGTTACACACCCCACACACACCAGCATATACACTCAGCAACACATACACATATACACTCAGTCTCACACACACACCAAACACACACACACACACATACACACAGTGTGATTGGGACAACACACGTTAGCTGCTGTTGCTGTGTGGCCGGTGTTAGAGTTCTAACTGATGAGGAGTTACCTGTTAATGCAGACAGTGTGCCGTTACACTGTACCTTTAGACACACATGCACGCACGGCACGCACACAGGCACACAAACAAATACACACACACACACACTGTCACCTAGAATGGGAATGCTTAATGAAAAACTTTCACTTCAGAGACTAGGAATCCTCAGATCATCATAATGAGGCAGAATATACAAATCACACACAAAGCATATACACACACACACACATACACACACACACACAAATACACTCAGACACACACACACACACACACAATAATCTAGAAACACACACATCCATACACAAAAAACACATCCACCCTTGTGAAAAGTGTGGCTTGAGGAGTTGGGAACGTAAGTGAAGATTGAAATGAGACGCCAGGGAAGTCTTTGAAATGGCAGACCAAGCGCCAGCTATTGATTTTCACATCTGTATGCAAGTTTTCCCTATAGGTGTGAAGTGTGTGTGAATGTGTGTGTGTGTGTGTAACAATGGACCAGGACAGGAGAATTCATTACAAGCAACCTTTCATCATATCGCGGCTGCCTCTTTGTTATGCTCTTTGCTTTGGTTATATATATATACTGTATATATATATACAGTATATATATATTAATTTCCTCTGCCGTTGTGATCCAACTGCTTCTTGTACTCTTCAATGTATGTCTTGCACCATCAGAAAAGGGATTATTCCCCAGGTTAAGCGGACACCGCTGAGTGGAGAGTGTGGTCACAGTGGGATATAGACAGGGCCTGTTCACCGCTTAGCCCCCGGCTAGGATAGCCTGGGGCTTATACTTGATCCATGTTCACACACCTTTCTGCATGGCCCCGATTCACACCGGCCATTTCAGCACCATTTCCTGTTTGGTCTGGAGCAGGGCAGGCCGAGCGAGCCCCAGGCTGTGGTTGGTGCCAGCCCACTTAGAAAACAATGCCGTGTGAACACTTTCTTAGCCCAGGGCCAAGTAAGGAGTTGGCCCCCGCGGCTGACCATAGGGTGAAAGTCAGGTTTTACTTGTTGTTGTTGCTGCTGATGAGAAAACAGAGGTGTGGTGGGGAGGAAGCGAGGCCCGGCATTACTGCCCAGGTGAGTGTAGGGAGGTTGTAAAAGAGGCAGGGCTTACTGGAGAGGAATCATTCATCGAAATGACTTGTTATTGACAGTTATTCCTGTGTAATGTTCTTGGAGGACCGATCGTACTTTTGTTGGTCTTGTTGATGCTCTTTGTCCAAAGCGATAAGCAACAAGGCAACATGAATATTGTTTTCCAGTAACCATTCTGACTCCTTGTTATTCCTTGAATTGCAGATTAATGTGCCGATTAGTGTCTGTTTATTTTATTATTATTAGAAGACAAGTAATGAGTAGTGGTAACTAGTCTATTGTAACTTGTATTGCTCTGCTCCAATACTGTCCCCTGTCTTCTGTATGGCCTTCAACTGTACAGCCATTGGGTGGATGAGGCGTCTCCTCGGCTACTCCCTATGCAGTGGCTTGTAGTGAGTTGGATGCAGGCACAGATAAGGTACGATTAGTGTGGAGCTTGTGTGCAGTGAGTTATAAATTATGTTTTCGCTGCGTTTGACAGTATTGCAAATGAGAATCCGTTCTCAATTCACTTGGCTGGTTAAAGATTGGTTAGATAAAAATAAATAAATAATGATATATAAAATGATATATATACATTTTATATATAAAATAAAGAACTATGCTAAACAAATGAATCCAACTGCTTGTAAAAAGGCTTGATCATGTACCTGTGAATATACCAGTCAGAATATACCTTGTTCTCACCAGGGTCCACCAGGACCTGGCTCATAACGACTTGGGGAAAGGAACCTACGTAAAACTGTATGTCAAAGTAAAAGTGCGGTGTGTCTTACAATTTGTAATGTTGCATCCTGGGTGTGGAGTGGTGTCTGACCGTATCCACAATTCATTCAAATGCTGGATGCAATTTCATTGATGCTGTTCCTGTTCCTGTATCTGTGTCTGTGTGAAATAAGAAATACAAATATGAAATGAAATCGAAATAGAAGAGGGGGATGAGAAATAGTGCAAGGACATGCGAGTGAAGGAGACAAAAGCAGATGAACTTTTCATTTCCTGTGAGGGAAGGTCAAGAACAATCTGATAGAGGGAGTTAAAGTTAAGAACTGAGTTCAGTGTCACATTCCTGCACTGGCGCTGTGTTGTAACAATTATTACATGGCTGTGGCAGTCGAACCTGTCACACGCCACCTGAGTGGCTTGCTTGGTTTCGCCGACACACAGGACACAGGTAGATGTGGTACAAACTAGTTTATTGGCAAGATGTTACAAGCCAGAGCAGATGGACCATGCTGTCATGACAGTCTCTCTCTCTCTCTCTCCAGCCCACGTCAGTCTGACTTGGGCCAGGTGAGGCTGTAAACCAGTTATCAACCACACACACACTCCACAATGGCATAATGGTAACAACAATAACAACCAAAATATTAATTGAAGCAGTGATGGAAGCACAAAAAAAGCAAAACTGTGTATTTGTATATCATTTTGTTGTTTTGTATCCAAAAGCATTCCATTGTGCTGGATTTAACGTATATATGATTGATTGATAATTAATTGATCAAGTTGAAATGTATTTCTGTTTTTTAGAACACCATTATATATATATATATATATATATATATATATATATATATATATAAATATAAATATGTAAATATAAAGATGTTATCTATTCATGTTATTTTGTTAACTTAATATCGTGTAATTTGTCTGTACAAATTTCACACCTCAAGGTCAAATTTCAGCTCTATAACATTTAGTAGAATAGGTGAATCGATTGGCTCACTTACAGGACGATACGTCTCATTTGCAAAAACAATCCGTATTTGCCGACAATGAAAACCACTATGCATCATGGTATTTTAGTGCAGAAATAAGTGTGCAACCATTGTACACCTATTTTACAGTGCATTGTGGGTATTAAGTAGTGCACTATATAAGGAAACCAGATTTGTACACTCCCATTTTGGACAACATTACAAGATATAGGCCACAAGTGGACCAATTCAAACACAGCCTTGCTTTTCTTTTCACAGCATCCCAGTAATGGCTTCTGTTTGTGTGCCAGATGAGGTCAAAGGACATAATGATAACAAATGGGTTGTAACCACAGAAATATGATATTGGTTGTACGTTATGATGGGAGGTTAGTTGTTGTCAGATCCATGAAGTCTGCTCCTTTCACCTGCAGACCAGCGATTGCTGACCTCATGAAAATCACTAACTGTAATTGATCACTCTGTCTCTGTTCATAAAACGGACTTGAACACAGTCACAAGCCTTTCTGCTTACAAGTAGTGATTTAAACCAACAGTGGTTCATAACACAGGGACGATACAATATCTACCACTGAGTTATACTTATGTAAGACAGATGCATAAATGGATACATGCATGGGAACTATTACCAATAACACTATGAGGTTTTCCCCTTAGGTAGACCAAAAATTGATGTTCGAAAAGATGGTTAAAATTTGCCATGAACTTCAGTCAGTCAACTTCACCTGCAAAACGGTTTGATGATGTGGTAGCATGGTCATACGAAGGTGATTTAACTCTTTCAATAACAATACGTGTCACGCTACGTTGGTGTTCCCACGCACCAGTGACTACATAGTAAGTCCTATTCTAATACAATCGGAGAGAATCATTTGCCATCTAAATGGAGTAAATTGTTATCATACATGGTCAATGATTGTCTGTTCCAACGCTAATAAAGGGAGTGTAACAGCCAGCCTGGGTTACATCACAGCTCTGGTGAACCCCCGGGGCTAGCCTGACATCGCCAGACCAAATTCGCAAATGTGCCTTAGTCTGGAACCTCTCAGTTCATTTTCGATTTCCAAGGGGCGTTATCAACAGGCGCAGAGCCAAATGCCTCTGGACACAATTGGATAGACCTACAACCAATTAGAACAACCAAACGTGTGAAGTAAATTGAACTTGTTGGAAGTACGGTAAGCACATCTTTCTTATCAACCAAGAGAAAATATGCCGTCCAGTTCGTTTAAATGCTGTCTCGAGAGCGAATTCAACAGACCGCTCCACATCAGCGGCAACACCAACCACATCTTGGTTGTTTACGAAAAGGCCTCAACGGCACTCCTCTGCACAGTCATCGTATCAAACCCAGCCCACATCAGATAAACGGTCCGTGATTGGCCCGCTGGAAATCTGTCTTAATGGGAGAGGGGCCAGACATAGCCTAGTCCTAACTAGACCTTCGTACTCATTTCATTCATACTCATGGTCTAGAACTGCTATAGAGACAAACGATTTCTCACTTGAAGGCGGGTGCTGTTGAAGTTTAAAACCTATTGGCTCTGCCCAGTGCCACTCTGGATCTGCCTTAACCAATCGCTAACGTTTGGTCGTGACGTATTTCATGCGCCAGAAACCACATTGCGCGCAGTATACAAACGGCAGATGCAGTGAGCATTAGCCTGGTTCCGCCCGCCTCTGTACTTCCGCTCAATAACTGAAATTCGTGCACGACCTCTACGTCACTGTTCTCAGGCCACGCCTCCTGTTCGCTGATTGGAAGGCACATTTGAGGGAAAAAGAAATCGTTCTAACATACAGCACTCCCAGACCTAGTACTGAAGTGAAATGAAAATTGAGCGGAAGTACGGAGGCGGGGCGGAACCAGGCTAGGCCAGACGTATCTGCCAGAGCAAATGAAACATGTGAGCTTGCAGATTCGTCTGGTTCCCAGGCTACCGGCGGACCCACGTTTTGCAGCGATCAGCTTTGCGGTTAATTATGTGGAAACAACATAACAGTGGTGCCACGAAGAGGCTAGACATGGGCTAAGCTGTTCCCTGACCTGCTTGATGAGACAGCACCCACGCCAAGGGCAAATGTTGTTTTCGTCTTTTGAACTCTAGACACTCTTGAGTAACATTTTACAGTAATGTGATTAACCGCCTGCTAATGATAACAACTATATTGATTTATAAGAAAGTGTGTATTTAGGGCAACAAAAAATGTAGGGCAACAAAAGAGTGCAATACAAGTGCAGTACATACCGTATGTGTACTGTGTTGGTATTAAATTCACTGTTTTAGTGGTGTGTATATTATGCTATACACTATATCATATCACACAGTACTGTAGTAAGTAATAACAACGCAATTGCAAATATCTTAGAAGGCAACAATTAAATAAGGGTTTAGGGAAAAACACAGTTCCGCACTGTTTTAATTCAATTCAATTCTTTGAAACATTACTTGTTTTGGTTCCTCCGCTAGCTGCTTGGTAAGGAGGAGGGAACCAGTAGGAAACGCTTGGATCCCCAGATCAACAAGTAGAGCCACAGCAGGCGTTGACTTGGATGGGACCCCCAGTGGGGTGGGGGTGCTGTTGTAGCTCTGGGGTGATTAGTGATGTTCTCCACTGCCTGCTTGCTACCTGTTGGGCAAGAGGGTTTTGACCTTTCTGATAATAAGCTGTATGTGTGTGTGTTGTGTGTTTGTTGCACACTGCATGCATATTTTCATTATTATGCTTTGTTTACTCTCTTACTATTCACTTTTCTTCGTGATCTTGTTCAGTGATACATGCAACCTCAAACGTTAGGAGTGAACCAAAGTCTCAACACGGAGGATGATTATTAATTGTCGGCCCTATTTCTTTCATAATTATTCAATTGTAAATCCAGAACCGTCTTTCTGACCTCTGTAAATACGACATGGAAATATGTCATATTACAGAACTAAGCAAATCAAAAGCAAAAAAGCGTTTCTAGTAGCCATGTTATCCGTAAAATAATAATAATCCAAAATATTCCTAAAGAAAAGCCAAAATAAAAACCCATTCACTCATGTTCTGTGGATGATGCAGGAAGCTTGTCGTCGCGTCTCTGTGTGGCGTTCACCACATCCAGGCCCACGCCCTGGTTCCTCGTTACCTCAAAGAAAAGTCAAGCCAATTTGTCACTGCGTGTTTCCTCAGTCAAACCCCTCCAACCTTCTCGGCTCCCCTTTTCCCCTGTGGTGTTTTGTCACACAAGCCGCTCAGCGCGCTACAAATTAGTTGCTAACGTGCGCCGGTGTCAAACAGGGCTCAGAAAGCACAGCGAAACAAAGAGAGGAGATGAGAGAGATAGAGAGAGAGAGAGAGAAACAGAGAGAGAGAGAGAGAGGGACGCACAAAAGATCAGGGAGGTGTGGTTAATGAAGGAAGTAGAGGAAGGAAAAATGAAGTAGCATGGAGAGGCAAATTGAATGAAGAGTTAGAATTGAGAGTCGAGACGAGAGAGAGAGAGAGAGAGAGAGAGAGAGAGAGAGAGAGACAGACAGACAGAGAGAGACAGAGACAGAGGAGACCGAGAGAGTCAGAGAGAGAGAGACAGACAGAGACAAATTGAAATAGAGAGAGAGAGAGAGAGAGAGAGAGACAGAGAGAGAGACAGAGACAGAGACAAATTGAAATAGAGAGAGAGAGAGAGAGAGAGAGACAGAGAGACAGACAGACAGAGAGAGAGACAGACAGAGACAGAGACAAATGAAAAAGAGAGAGAGAGAGACAGAGAGAGACAAAGACAGAGAGACGGTGCAAAGGAGAGAGAGAGTTAAACGCTTTGAGTCTTGTCTGGGGCCAAAGAGCAGAGGGGATTGTATGCTGGACACAGGAGGATCAAAATAAAAAAGGAGAGGAGATGAAACGAGAAGAGATGGGAGGCCAGAATGGAGAAAGAACAGAAAGAAAGGCTGTGAACTTGTGCGTGTGTGTGTGTGTGTGTGTGAGAGAGAGAGAGAGAGAGAGAGAGAGAGAGAGAGAGAGGAGAGAGAGAGAAGAGAGAGAGAGAGAGTGAGTGTGAGTGTGAGTGTGTGTGTGTTTAAAATAAATTATACCCCATGAATCTCTGCTTTGTGTGTGTGTGCACATGCGTGTGTGTGTGTGTGTGTGTGTGTGTGTCCGTGCGCTTGTCTCTGTGTATTGTATATTTCTGTGTGTTCATTGAAAGAACAGAGGCGGAGGGCCGGGATAGCAGGCCTCCACCTTGATGGAATATTGATGAGAAAATGAAGAGGCCATTCTGTGGCTACAGGCACCCTGGGGGGACACAAAATGTCCAACGTTAGTGTGCCACAACAACAGCAATTAGCCATTTAACGTTCACTTGCCTGTCGAGAATTCACATGCCGTATTTACCTTGTTTTCGCGTCACCCGCGCCACGACACGCATACTCAGACAGTTGGGATGATAAAAAAAAGTAGTTTCTTACTAAAAAAAATCAAATCAAATAGCTCTGTAAAGGAAATGAAAATCTAGATGTATTTAAATGCCAGCTTTTTCTTTGAAGTATTGATCAGACTTTTAAATTCTTCCTTGGATGCGTAACCTAATCACTGGGTGATTTATCAGATCAGCGTTGCCAGATGGGGGAAATGTTAAAGGTATCATACCAAGAGGCTTAAAATTAGCGTATTTTGAGGAAAATGATCTTATGCAATCATAACCAAGAGAACAAACAGGCATAAATGTGTCTTTTCAGAAAACACATTTATTGAGACAAACGGCTTTTTGACACCCTCTAAAACTCTAGCCACATTGTGTAAAACAAAATAAACGTTGCTGACGTAGTTTATAGATGCGTGGAAGGGGTAGTCTTTCGGACTCACTCAATTAAAAATGTCCCACATTGAAAATGAGAGTCGTGCTTGTGAGTCGCGTTCATCATCACAACAAGCATGATTGATGCTGGAAAGACGTCACATGAGAAGAGAACATAGACGTAGGACCCATATTTTACTATGTTGATTGTGTCGGGAAATTAAATAAAATGATAGCCTAGGACTGATTACAACTACTATTACTGTCACAAAATGATCAGATTTTCGTACAATATGGGACTTTTGGCGTTACTGATCATACGTCGTACAGAGGGCAAAATGATCAAATACGATGATGATCGTACATCTGGCAACGCTGAATTAGATCCATTATAGTGCTACGGTCATCGTTGTGGTCTCAGGAAGCCCGAACCAGTGGCGTTTTGCACTGACTCTCTGAGCTGCGCCCGAGCACGTGTGTTTTTCTTGCAAGGGAATCGGTGGCAGGTTTGACAATGCTGACGCTTTCAGATGTGGCACTTTCAGAGTCGCACCGGAGGTCGAATGACGTTATTCAGGCTGGACAATGTGGTCGTTCCTGACCCGGGGGGGTAGCGGGAGCTGCATCCTTTGTGTCTCCGAGCGGGTTGAAAGTAAAAATATATGTTACCGTGCTCAAGCACATAATTGCCAGCCCCTTGTGTATGGCTTTGTCGGGGGCAGGTAATCACAGTGCATTCATGCGAGGAAGAAAACAGAAGAAAACCGACTTTAGCACATACCAGGCTTTGTCAGCAAGTGTTTAATACAATGGGGAGGCGTCTTTTGGATGCTGGCTTTCGTCACTAGAAAATCCAAAGGGAAATGGCCCTATGAACGCACTGGAATAGATTAGTTTATCCGACAATAACCTATAAAACCTGTCCTTGTATTCAGTAATTACATGTGATATGTCACTATGTTGCTGTGTTCACCTAAAAACGCCCATTCATAAGTCATAACAAAATGAAAAGTATGTGCATGTGTGTCGCCGTAGGTAACCACTGAATGCAGTATTGATGAGATATCATGACCCATGTCATGTTAATGGAGCGGTACTTGTTTTGCTCAATACAATGAAATATTTACAAGTGGCTTATTTGTGCATTACGTATTGTTGTACATAAGTCTTCCCAAGTCTTTGACTGTATACAATTTGTGTTGAAGTACTGTGGTGCAAAGCATGGCCTGTCCAATGAAAGGAGCAGTGTCCAACATTATACATCATTCTTGGGCTTCTTGTTGTACTTTGTTCCTTCTCTGTGTGCACAAGGTAGCATTCTGCAAAAGCTGTTTATTTCAAGTGTTTTTTCCCCCGCCTTGTTCTCCCTTCTTTATTTCCGTAATTTGTCCCCGTTTCATTCATTTTAGTACTTTCACGTCTTTCTTTTAACATGGCCAGTGTGTTGTAATGAGCCCTCATTGGTGTTGGGGGGAACGTTATTTCGGTTACCACTTTTCTATTTCAAAAGAAAAGGCCATGTGTGTGACTACCTTCAAAAGTTGTTGCCCTTGGTTTCTTTCTCTCTGTCCCCTAGCCAATAGAGTCACCCTCCCCCCCCATTTCTATTCGCTCCCCTCTGTCTCTCTCTCCCTCCTTTCATTTCATCCCATCAATATATCCCTCTCGCGCTTGGTAAATCACTGGGATGGAGACAAACACAGTAATGGTACTGGTGTGAATCACTATGAAGTGTTGTCCCGATGAGGCCTGTATCACTGATGGACTGCTGTACCACAGTTTGGATGGTGTGGGTGTGTGTGGGTGTGTGTGGAATGGAAAAGAATGTATACACTCTTCGTCTACCATACCATAGTCCCATCTCTCTCCCTCTCTCCCTCTCTCTCTCTCTCTCTCTCTCTCTCTCCCCCCCCCCCCCTCTCTCCTCTCGTCGTCTCCTCTCCTCTCTCTCTCTCTCTCTCTCTCCTCTCCGTCTCTCTCTCTCTCCTCTCTCTCTCTCTCTCTCTCTCTCGTCTCTCTTTCTGTGAACCTCTTACTCTATTCATTTACTTGTCTCTTTGGTCATTAAAAGGACAGCAACAGACTGTTTAACATTTTTTTAAAAACAAGACACAGATCCTCATACTCTGACCAAGTTTTCCTAGCTCAGGAGGTTGTGCCTTCATTTGGGGATTCTGCGTGGTGGTGTCTGGATGGTTTCTCATCTAGAGTCTATCATTTTGGCTTAATATGACTCTAGTGGCTTTAATGTGGGCTTGTCCCAACGTGTCAGACAGCAGTTAAGATGAAAGAATAGCATTTCATGTACATTTAGCTGCATCAGTGGACATGCAACTCTGTGTGAATCTAGAGTGATACCTAGATATTTATATTTGGACACTGCCTGTAACTTATCCCAATGACGAGAAAAAACATGGCTTACAGGTTTTTGTTGTGTGTTGTTAGCTGCATGGCAGTATTGGTTAGGCCATGTGTGTAACATATAGTACCCAAACCTGGCCTTAACTCAAATTCATTCATTGGTCCAATATTGAATGTAGATGTTGATTGTTCTCAGCCATCACCGAGTTAAAGTCATTTCGGACAAAAGTGTCTACTAGCGAATAAAATCCAGTCCTCATCTAAAAACCGAAACATTACATTGAACTGTGCCACAGTGCAAAGGTATTATTATTAGTATATTACCAAGTGTGGTGTAACACATTATATGTTGCAATTATCCTGTGCAAATCATCCATCAGGTTATATCTTGTAATCAGTTGAAAGGTGGTGGTATGTATAGTTTTTATCTTTATGGTATTTTAATGTTATTTTAGATTCGTATTTTATCACTCAATCACTCTTTTCCTCTACTTTTGACTCTGAGCTACTGTAATCAAGGAATGTTCCAACGGTGTGAGATTAATGAAGTTAATGTTGTTTTTATCTTATCTTATATGCAATCACTTCTTGTGCACAATTACAGTCTCTTTTTAAAGCTTATCTGACAAAGCATTATTTTATTTCCGTTGTGGGCGTACACGCACGCACACGCACGCACACACACCTCATCTTTTGTAATGCATTTGTTAGTGCTTGAGGTGCTTTCTTGAGGCAGTGTCAAATGTTGACGTGTGTGCGTGTACGTGCATGTGTGTATGCATGTCCCCATGGAAGAGCAATCAGCAGAACAAAATGAACGATGAAGAAAGGAGACGAGAAGAAGATGAATAGCAGTAGAAACAACATGGCACCAGGGAGAGGCCTGATCTTGACAGCGCTAATTAAAATCCCGCCCATTAGCTTGGTGCTAATTGGATGATTTATTCTCCCAGGGGACTGACTGCCAATCAGACGAAGTCGGTGGTATTAATATGGATGTAAAAAGGCATATTATCATGACTGGGATGGGGGGGGGGGGGGTTGCATAAGGGAAATTGCTCGCAGTTTTGATAACTTACAAGTGCAATTGTTCCTTACAGGAAATGTGACTAAGGCATTGGGACTTTTCTCATACACAAACCACACACACACAGCACACACACACTCACTCTCACACACACACTCCACTCACACACGCACGCGGGATGGCGCAAAATAGGCACACATGGACAAATGACTACACCATTAGCCTAAATGACATGTATAAAATCAGGTTAAACACATCGTTCGTTGTCCAGTTCTCTTCATGTGTGCGGTAGCCTCTCAATGTTACCCGTAACACATGAGCGCTTTACCCAGCTCCATGACCAACTGGTGCGATTTGCTGTTTTTACCACGTGTGTTGATTGTAGACCGGTGTGTTACTGTGTTGCCGATGCACGCTCGTTTGCACTTGACTTGCTAATCGATGCCACCACAAGCTCTGTGAAAGCCAGGCAGGAGAACCTCTTCTTCCTTGCTCTGTGCAGCTTGGGAGGAGCCAAACCAGCTAACCTTCCAGTGGCCAGTCAACCTGATCTATTCCCTCAGCTTTTTTTGTTGTTGTTTTTTTGTCCGACCGTACACAAAAATACTCAGATCAACCAATCAGCCTCTTCTTTTTTGAACTGAATTGATAAACTGAATTAGATGTGTGTGTGTGTGTGTGTGTGCATGCATATATTCATCCTAAGAGATTGACCGAGTTATTTAGATATCCACCTAGTCCTTCAATAGAGGACTTCAAATTGATTTAGCTGAATTGCCTTTTAAAGCTGCTTCAATTTCACCCCTATGCAAATCCACACAGCATGCCTTCTATCTCAAGCCCGCTCTCTCTTTCCATCCTCCTTTCCTCCTACACTCTCTCTCTCTCCCCGTTACTCCCCACATTCATGCTGTCGCCCTTCTCCCCCTCTCAACAGCCCCTCTCACTGTGACAGAGAGAGAGATTAAATGTGTGTGTGCATGTGCATGTGTGTGCAGATGTGTTGTGTGTGTGACAGCACAGCAGTGAATCATTTAGTGAGTTCTAACTTGTTTGCGTGCATGTGTGTGTGGGTGTGTGTGTGTATGTGTGTGTGTGTCATAAGGACTAAGGGACCTTGTCAGTGTCAACAACAATTGCCAGTCTATAAAATGGCGGAAGTGTTTAGCCCAGGTATCTGGAAATGACTTCTGGCATTACCTGCTTGGCAGCCCCCCCCCCACCCCCCCCCCCCCCCACACACACACACACACACAGTGACAGCTATATACACACTCTAATTCTGTCAGACAAGTTCTCCCTCTCTCTCTCCACACACACATAATGCACACAGTGGAGGTTGCTTGGCTCTATCTTTTACCAAAGCAAGTTTTTTTGGAGGGGCTTCAGCAGCAGGGGGTCGACAGCTATAGTGTCTATTGATTTTATATCTGGCAGCCCTGCGCCTGGCTGGCTCTCTCTCTCTCTCTCTCTCTCTCTCTCTCTGTGTCCTGCGTGTATGGAAGGGCAAAACCATACAGGATGAGATAGAGAGAGAGAAAGAGAGAGAGAGAGGATTTGTCGAAACAAAACTGTGTGTACTGTTAAAGACAGTTAATAATACGTTCGGGCGGTCCATAAAGCAGCGCTTCTCAACCTTTGGGGGCTTGACCCCCGCTTAGGGTCACCCGGATATGCATATGGGCTCGCAGGAGATTGCTGACTAATAAGCCTATAGTAAATTTGATGCTACATTTTGGATTTGACAAAAGAAAAAGCTTTCAAACTTTCTCATAAGTTCTTGTATATGGACCAAACCGCCTATTGATTTGTAGCCATGAGAAAACTATGAAGCACTTGTGGTGCAATGAGCAAACATTCACTGGGACGTTAATATTACGGGCACCTGTTGATTTAAAAACAATGTGTATGAATGCACAAAAACGTAAGAAGTTGTGGTTGCAAAAAATATACAGGGCCAAAGAAGCAGTCACGGGCCAAAAATTCAAATTCTTTGAATCCATATCAGAAAATTTAAATAAGAGAAAACGAGACAAATTGGCATTGGACCGGAAACTTCGCTTAAGATTTCACATGGATAATACCACAATTACAATCCACTATCACAGTGCCAAGATGTGTTTAATTTGGTAGATGAACTGGAGAATCAAACACCCTAGCATTACATTATATTGTGGGTGAAAAGTGACGGGAATATACAAAACGTTAGCCCCAGGCTAAATATTAAAGCTTTGCATCACTGACCACCGCTTAAACAAAACTGCAGCCTGTGTCTCCACCCACTAAACAAAATTTTTTTTGACACTCTTTAATGTGAAATCTTTACAAGATAGTTTTTTATTTTGCCTTTTGGGCTGTTGGAGATTGAGTGGTGGGAAAAGCCCAGTGGTGAGTTTTCTGTCAGTAGTACACTGCATTAAATAAACTTGTCCTCAACAACCCAGACTATGTCTGTAGAGTTGTATTACAAAAGTGGCAGCAGCGATCTTCTTCCCTTACATCAGACAGCTTTGGGAGGTACACTGACATAGGACACCCCCAGCATGTTGTGCTTTAAAGGGGGACCATCATGCTTGCTATTTTCTAATATAAGAATATTGCTTCATATGCGTGTTGTGAAAAAAAAATCAACTCCGTTTCCGCAAAGAAATTCCAGAAGAGTTGGTCCAGTGACATCATCCAGGATATGTCTTCTCCTCTATAGGTTGATGGGCCTGCCTTTGACTACCAGACTGGACAATAACCACTGAAGCTGCCAGTGGAGTTACTGCTGGATGACTGAAGACAACACTACTGCACAGCTTGCAAAGAAGCCGATGTTCATACAATTCCAAAGAGGAATTGTATGAACATATTGTGAGCTGTCTGGGGAAAGACCTGCATAAAGTGCTGCTGGAGTGCTGTGTGTTGAGAGGGGCCTGCTGGTCTCAAGTCACCAGGGTGGCTAAAGAACTGGGAGGCCTCATGTCAGTAGCTCTCCTCTGTTCAGACTAATAAGATGCTGTCCAAGCTTTTAGCCAATAGGATAAATAAGAGGGAGCGTTAGGCAGGGGTGTCAATGGCACACGGCCACGCAATATTGCTAACTGAATCATGGGTACCTGTTTTCGCACGTTTTCCGGACTGCGTTACTGACCAGGGCCTGTGATCGGGCCCGGTTCTAGGCATGGGCACGGGGGGGCAATGCCCCCCCCCAAATGCTTTGACTGCCCCACCAAACCGACCCTGCTTCATTCCGAGAAAAAAAAAAAAAAAGTATTCAAATAAATTATATTGTAATTTATTCCCATAAATGCTGCTCAGAATAATCACAGTCCCATGGCTGTTCTGCCAACAGAGCCGGGGTCTCTCTCTCTCTTGCACCGTGCATATAGTCAGTAGCAGCTTCTCTCGGTTAGCATCACATTAGATACCACGGGCACTCCAGATTGTTTTAACCACAGCCCTTGTTAGTTGTTAGCATGCCTGCTAGCAACTGCTTGTAGTAGCATAGTCCCACTGGCAGCTGCTGTGGAGTTTGTCTGTCCCGCTCCGCGGCATGGGAAGCCTCACAAGGGCAGGCTACGTACCAGTTGTGAAGCGGGTTTCAACTTTCAACCCTCGCTAGCCCCGTTGTTAGTCCTGTTGGCCCATGAGCCTCCCCCACCCCCGCCGACAGGATTAAACAACACACGTTATTGATAGGGGACTCCATTACCCGTAAAGGTTAGCGCCGCCGGGCACTGTTTACTTCCTGGGGCCAAAGCCTCCGACAGTGGCTAATCTGAGGATGCTGGCATCAAGCAGGGAGAAACAGGGAACCCCGGCAGGCACACACAACTTTCCAAAGCGCGAGAAAGTGGTGCACAATAATATAGCATCAATCAATCAGTCAAGATTTATTTTTACAGCGCTGTTTACAAAATTGCATTGTCACAGATTACTTCACAGATTACACAGAACATACATTTTGCCCCACCACCAAATTACCCATCCTCCTTTCACATCTATGCCCACCCACATATGCCGGTGGGCTATCTGAACGAGAGAGCTGCACGACCTGAGCCGCACTGCAGGGTGTCAGACATAGAAATAAGCTGTGCATGCGTACCAGACATGCCCAACTACCAATCACTGACCACCATTTCTTTCCCGCCCTGCATTGTTCTTTTTCCTTTGTCTTAAACTTAAACTACTGTAAATACTGTACTGTACTTACAAGTAATAAATAGCTAATCACTTCACTACCTCTCTGCAGTTGCTTATAGTCTGGTTGCCAGCCTAGTTTGCTCATACTGAGACTCTGATGAGAATGCCTTGTTTTAGTGAGATCCATTTGATTTGTTGCTGCTAGATTTGGTTACTTGCAAATTGATGTAGTTAGCTAGCTGTGTGTGTGTGTGTTAGTGTTAGCTAACTTGAGTTTTACACTGCATGGTAGTGTTTCTCTTGAAAATTTAGTTTTTAGTGGTTCATTCCACTGTGCTTTGATTATTTCATTGTCCTCTCTTTCTCTGTCATCATGCACCGATTTCTTGTTGTTAAACCTCGCAACCGCTGCTACAGGGCCAGCAGTCAACAGAGGCAGGCTCATGGTGTCGTCTCATGGTACTGCTCCTCAACTCGACCCGACCCCCCTACCCAGTTGCACAAGCACTGCACCCCCTGACAGCATTCGTGGTGCAGCAATGGCTGACAATAACCATGGCTTGAACAGCCTGGCACCATCGCAGCCCCATCCTTGTTTTCCCCAAACGTCACTCTTGGCCCAGGACTGCATGTGCATTCAACTCAGGCTGGTACTGTGGGAAGACCATGGATGGAGTACTCAGCAAAGCTAGATGCGTGCTTCTGTTTCCCCTGTCGCAAATTTGGTGCAAATAATGACAGAGATTTAGTTTTTTATCAAGCAAGGTTTCAATAATTGGAAAACTTCATTGGAGAAAGACAAGGGATTCACCAAGCACACGTCTAGTCAGTGTCATTTGAAGAGTGCTGTGGCTGGTCGCAAATGAAGCCAAAGGGAGGAAACGGGGGCAACCACTGCAAACCTCCTAGGGCCCACCCAGATAGAAAAAAAATAGGTAAGGCTACTACAATAAAAGCATTGGAGAAGTAGTGAAGTTCCTTGCAGTTAATGAGCTTCCGCTGCGTGGCAGTCCTGGAAGCCCACATGATGACCAGGATGTCTCTGCAGGCCCTCTTCCTAAAACTGGGTTGAATACACTAACCCAACCTGAATGAAATTACCAAAAGTATTCCTCAAAATGCAAAATACACATCCAAAAACATTCAAAATGAAATAATCTGACACACTGGCTAATTTGGTATTACATGAGAATCAAAAATAAATATAACAATGCAGATCACACAGGGTTTTAGCATTAAAAGTGATGGAACTAGGGACAGATGCAATGTGGGAAAATCTTTCAATTATGATTCGGTTTTGTCTGCAACAGTATTCCCAGAGGAAAACCTGATTGGTCTGCTTGATCTTAGCCAGTTAGATGCAGAATTTATGACCACCCAAAATTCTACAGCATCTTTCTGACTCTGCTGTCATGAGGTGGGATCAGGGGTGGGGTTCAGGCCTTGCTGCAAAAGAAGTTAGGGAAGAATATTCCATACTATCCACTGCTACAGCCAACAGCTGCACTTAGCAGTGGTCCCATGCTATGCATAGCCGGTTCTCCCTATACGCACACTACGCAAGTTGCGTAGGGCCCCGCAGGTTAATTAAGGCCCCTCCCCCCGTCTCCACTTCAGTCAAACTTGCGACAGGTAGCCTATAGCGACAGCTAGTGCCTACAATGATAAGAAGATGAAGCGGAATTACGCGGAAAAAAAAAAAAAAGATCTGAACGCCGGGCCCCCTCTATGGCCGGGCCCCTGGGCCCGTGCCAGAAAACGCATTGGCTAATCCGGCCCTGGTCCCCCACCACTATTTATAATTTGAATTTTGTCCCCACACTTTTAAAAATGTGCAACCCAATTGCGACCGAAAAAATCCCCACATACTCAACCGCAGCCCGTTCTCATCCCAACTACAGCGTCCGCTCGCAGAGCAGAGTCTACAGCGTCCATTCACTCCAATAATAACCCGGTCACGGTAAGAGATTACGCTAACCATAACCCCTAACCATAACCCATAACCCCTTTTTGGAGTGAATTGTTTCACAGTAGACTGCGGACGCTGTAGACTCTGCTCTGCGAGCGGACGCTGTAGGACCTCTGCTCGTCTCTTACCACCGCGATCGGGTTTATGAGAACCCAGATCGTTTCACACAGATGCGGGAGGGTACCTTTGGCATCAGTATCAGACGTCTAGGGGCGTGACAAATCGTCGGTAGCCTATATTACGAGTTGGGATGAGAACGGGTTGTCTGCCGAAACCGTCAAGTCTAAATCAAGCGATAGGCGCGATGACATCCTCACAGCATGTGACATCCTCACAGCTTGTAGCGTCGACGCTACTGCCCATCACTGTATTTCAGTCCAACGTTAGTTGGCTTGGCATAGATACAACTGAACGCCTTTATCAAATGGAAAGAAGGCAAAAGGATTAACTTTGACTAGCCTAAATATTTAGTTGAATTTTGATTTGCTGTGCTGCCTGCACACTAGATATACACATAGCAGGCCTAGTCTAAATTATAAGCATGAAGTATTAAACATATTCATTGTAATTCATTTAATAACATTTAAAATAACAACATTGGCTATCTGAACAGTTATGGTTTTTGTTCATATGGAAACTTATTATTGTCATTTTTCATATTGTTATAGCCTGTGCTGTGTTATTGCAACTATTAGTTGTAGGCTTTTCGGTAACACTTTACAATAACCATAGTTTATAAATGGTAAATAGACCATTTATAAATGGTAAACATATAGTTTACTAATGTTAAATCATCATTTATAAACAGCTTATAGACCAATTATAAATGGTAAATAGACAATTTATAAAAGGTAAACAGATAGTTTACTCATGTTCAACCATCATTTATAAACAGCATATAGACCAATTATAAATGGTAAAATAGACCATTTATAAATGGTTAATAGACCATTTATAAAAAAATAAACAAATAGTTTATTAATATTTAACCATAATTTATAATTGGCAAACAGATAGTTTATTTATGTAAGTTAATAGTTAATTTACCATTAACAAGCAATTAAATTATGATTAATAATGTTTATTAATTATTAAGGGACTATTTATTAAATGTTTATATAGAGTTCAAATATTGGTTGCAAAACATGTATAAAGATTAAAATGTGTGTAAGTAGCACATTGTAAATGGTTAATAATTGGTTTATAAACCATCTATAAACATTACTTCGATGGTTATTGTAAAGTTGCAACATACTTTGTAAATGATTAATAAGTGTTTCATGTTATTGACTCTGTTCATAAATGTGTTCAATACGATGATCAGACCCTATTCTTTTGCAAAAAAATAATCACTCTGTTATAGATCACCATTAAAAGAAGTCAAATAAATGTCACTTGATGATTTACAGTACAAACAGCAATATTAATCATTGAATTATTTATGAACATAAGTCGCTACTTTACAATAACCATCTAAGTAATGGTTTATAGATGGTTTATAAACCAATTATTAATCATTTACAAAGTATTACAAACATATGTTGCAACTTTACAATAACCATCTAAGTAATGTTTATAGATGGATTATAAACCAATTATTAACCATTTACAAAGTGCTTTATTTGCTTGTTAATGGTAAATTAACTATGAACTTACATAAATAAACTACCTATTTGCCAATTATAAATGATAGTTAAATATTAATAAATGGTCTATTTACCATTTATGATTGGTCTTGCTGTTTATAAATGATGATTAAACATTAGTAAACTATCTGTTTACCTATTATAAATGGTCTATTTAACCATTTATAAATGGTCTATTTACCATTATAATTGGTCTATAAGCTGTTTATAAATGATGGTTAAACATTAGTAAACTATCTGTTTACCTTTTATAAATGGTCTATTAACCATTTATAAATGGTCTATTTACCATTTATAATTGGTCTATAAGCTGTTTATAAATTATGGTTAAACATTTGTAACCTATCTGTTTACCTTTTATAATGGTCTATTAACCATTTATAAATGGTCTATTTACCATTTATAATTGGTCTATAAGCTGTTTATAAATTATGGTTAAACATTTGTAACCTATCTATTAACCATTTATAAATGGTCTATTAACCATTTATAAATGGTCTATTTACCATTTATAAACTATGGTTATTGTAAAGTGTTACCGGCTTTTCAAATGTATTTGAATTTGAAACAATTACTTTTAACTCATGTAGTGTTAATATAAGTCACTTTTGAACAGCCAGTACAAGCAGCCCAGACCCTAAAACCGCTCCACCAAATGACCCAGCAGACTGGCCTCCAGTCTTAACAGACTCTATGCGAACTGAGTTTGTGCGCAGAGGTCCATTCAAACCAAGACAGGATTTTTCTTACCCCAAAGACAAGACTAGTAAAGGTGACTGTAAAACATGGTTATATTTTGGCCCGCAGAGTTCAGATAGGAGGGCCCCTTAACAGGATTTTGCTTAGGGCCCCATGGAGGTTAGAACTGGCACTGATGCTATGCAAGCCGAGCCATGTGCAAAAACATTTTTTGACCTTTCCGGATCACTGCACTCCTTTTTCCATCGACATTATGTGTCCACAATAGTATGATGTGCCCTCCCTTAAACGTCTGTTAGAGATAAGGTGGACAAGTCACCATGATGTGACAAAGTGCCTCATGGAGAATCAGGATGGTATTACCGGTATCCTTTCAGAGGTTTCGGAGGACAGTGCAGCAGCTGTGGATATAAGCACAGAGGCATCAGGGCTGTTGATGATGTTGAGGAAGCACCGTTTCTTTGAAGTAGGAGGATTCCTCCTGAAAGTGTTTGGTGCCTTAAAGCTGGGAAATGCCATTCTACAGGCTCATTCTGTTGACCTGTGCTGTGCTGGGGAAGTAGTCAGTACATCTCTGCAGGCTCTGAGGGAGATGAGAGATGATGAGTCATTAACCGATTTTGACATAGACGACCGTGCTCCAGCAGTTAAAAGAAAGAGGACAATGAGCTCACAGGGAGTGTTGTTCTGTCCACTGTAGGCCACGTCAAAGACTCCATGACTCCAAGCAAGTCTCTGAAGAGAGCTCTTCTCAATATTTTAGACAGAGCCATTGTAGAGATGGAGACCAGGTTCTCCAGAGGCAATCTTGATCTCATGAAAGCAGAGAATTGCCTTCTTTTTTAGATAATTAGAACTAACTATAATTGGGCACTGATAAAGTTGTCCTCCTATAACAGGGGGGGGGGGGGGGGGGGGGGGGGGGGGGGTGGAGGCAGGTATAAAATTTTAAATTACAAACTTGACAATGCCAATTACATTGTAGCTTCACATTTAAATAGAAAATAAGTTAGTAGACTGACATCAAGAAGTGATGACTCTACTACGATGCGTAGTAGAGTCAAGTCTTTAATAGTCCCGAAAGTGGCAAGAGCGGAGATTGCCACATTAATAAATAATTTCATTTAACAGTTTCCCTGCAGAAATATTATTTATTAATAAATTATCAAAGCATTCTCTGAACAACAGTGCTTGCGTTGTTGCCTCAATGCAGCTACCTTCTGGCAACTCCTAACTGATGAGTCTATTCAGCACTCCTAACCTTTCCTCTGACTTATGAGCAATCTTAGGATTTAGGGAATATTGATAGCTTACTTTTACTCCTAAAAGTAGGAGTAGGACCAAAATTACGTCACTTTTCAGAATTTTTGGCCCACTTAGGACTGAGCTGCTGCACACTGGCCCACCAGACTGCCCACACTACGTTGTGCATCGATGGAGGCACGACTTTTGAGGTGTTGCTATTCACCTTTTAGGTTGGCAAGCGCAACATCATGCAGCGTGTTGCTAGCAAGGGCAATTCGGACACCCCACGGACAACCATCCATGCAGTGCACAAAGCAGCCACTTAACCTAATTAGGTTAGGACGTTCATCAGCTTCCCCTACAGCTGATGAACTGGCCCGAAATTGGCACTGAATATGGTTGAACCCCTCACAATGGTTTGTCAGGGGTTCAGAAGAGTGGCTGGAAGCCTGGATGGATGCCACATCATAATAAAGCCGTCAGCAGACAATGCCAACTGCTACTGCAATGGTTGAATTTGTGGATATTTTAGTGGGCTATCTAGGGTCTGTCCATTGTGCAATGTTGAAGAATATGTTGTCCTCGCCAACAGGGACCTTGTGGAACCAGACTTTGGTGCAGCGGTTTTATTACGGTTATCATAGAAATACTGCAGTTGCAGGTGCAGAGGTCCGCTCATAAGCACACATGAGCTCTGTTGGCACTGGTAAGTAAATCAACATCTTTCGATATTTAATACACCAAAAATATACAATATACAGAATATTTGAATTAAAAACAAAATGTAAAAGGAAATTCTCATAAATTCTCATGCGTATTTTCCCTGCCTGAATTGGAGCCAGCGGAGACCACTGCTGCAGAATCAAGTTTTTATCAACTGCTTTTTTCCTTTCAATCTCTATATTGCCATATTTTGCAACATTTACAACTCTTCTCTGTTGGTATGTGTACATAATGTTATGTTCTTATTAGTGGTGGGCTGTTATCGGCGTTAACGTGCTGCGATAACGCGAGACTCTTATCGTGCGATTAAAAAAATATCGCCGTTAATCTATTCTCAAAGTTGTGTTGGGAGCTGGGTCTATACCGGATTTCCACCAAGGAAGGTAAGGAAGGTACGGGGCCTGCGTCCTCTGCCCGGCGCCCATCCCCCCCCCCCCCCCCCCCCCCCCCCGTCGGTTGTAGGTCTGGGGTGGGTTACGATCGCGCAAACCCCCCCGTGGTTGTAGGTCCAGGGTGGCGGGTTTACGATTGCGTGGACCCCCCCCCGTCGGGTCGTAGCTCCGGGGTGGTGGGTTACGATCGCGCGCCCCCCCCCCCCCGTCGGTCGTAGGTCCGGGGTGGGTTACGATCACGCAGACTTACCTTTTAGTCATTATTTAGGTAGCACACACATATTATGAATGCCTTCGACAGAATTCAAATGAGCCATTTTAATCTAGATTAATTCCAAGATTACAGTGAGATTAATCTAGATTAAACAAATTAATCTATGCCCACCACTAGTTCTTATACTGTATGTCTTGTATGTCCAACTTACATCAAGCCCAAAACCACGTGTGCTCTACTTAGTGAAATGTTTCTTCAGGTTACTCCAGGCCCTGATGCCCAGAATAACCTCTACTGGAAGCTCTTGTCCTGCTCTAGGCCACATGCAACAGCCATGGAAGGTTCCTGGACATGGACTGGGTCTCTGGCTCTGTACACACCAGGGTGTTGAACAACAGTCTTTTCTATGTAGTATATTGTATCCTGCTTGTGGGCTACTTCATTGTGGGTGACAGGGGGGTACCCATGCATAAACACACCAATCACACTGATTACCTCTTTCAGGGAGCCCCTGCAGGTGAGGGTTCAGGAGCGCTTCTACGGCCATCATGCAAAGGCCTGCAATGTAATTGAGGAGGAGTACTTTTTTGAAGGCCCTGCAAGTCAGTTAACTCCACTCCCTCTGTGCTGCCTGAACACCTACAGCATGAATACAGCTTAAGGCAATGCTAACCCTTATTAGACCCTTTTCCCTACTATATGTTTGACTTTTATTCAGGGTTGGATGTAGGCGTGAGTCCTAGTAGCACCTCCAACAATCTGTCCTGTGTGAAACTGAGGGTCTAAAGCAGTGCACATTCTCAAGGAGCAAGACATGCAAATGTTGGTCCTCATCACATACAGAATGTATGGTACCACCTTCCTATTTGCACATATTTGTAACATTTTCACATATTGTAACCCTTTTTAGGTGGCCAATTGGGTGTGGGAAAAAGTTGTGTCCAGAAGGGAACGGACCATTTCTTTGCTCCCAGTTAAAGGTATGTTTCTTGATGTTGCTACAAGTTCAGTTTGTAGAAGTGGCGGAGACAGACTGTGAGGGACTTACGGATGTGGAGGCCAGCAATAATAAACCATCTGTACTGGACTGCAGCCTCCACCCCCATTGGAGACCCATAACTGATGGAGGCCAAGTTGCAGAGCATAGTCCAACCATGTGCAAGACATCCACAACCACAATACCCCTGCATTTACCTCCCTGCTCACACCCACCTCTGGAGGGAGAAACCAGAGACAAGGAGTGGCTGGAACCAGGTACAGTATATTTGCATACACTAGTCCAGACTGAAATAATGTGGTTTGTATTGTTTCCCAATGGAAACAATCATGTGGTGTAGAGAATAATCTGGAGAAGACTGCTGTATATTTAGACAGTTCTTACGCCATAATAGAAATGTTGACCCAATGGTGTTGACTGAAATATTTGTGCATGCAGAATGGAACTATAGCCATCAAGCAGGAGAGCATAGCAGCATTTGTGAAGGAATGTCCACAAGTTATCCCCACAGCATCTGACCTAATCACTGGCAGCATCTCACTCTGGCGTTGCACCAAAGCATACTGGGTTCTCCTTCCTTGGCATGTAAAGCATGGTAACCTAAGTCAAACAAATATGTGACAGTAAATGTCGGGCACGCTATACTGTTCACAGCACATTATTTATCCCTCCCTCTTCACACACCTGAAACCAATCTCTCCTAATTTGGCCTTCTGATGGCTTGATACTTCTGACTGGCTTCAGCTGTTTAGCTTCTCAAAGAGACATTACACAATTTCCCCCAACAAAGTTTTATTTTCCACTCTGCTTATGGTGGAGTAAGGAACAGAAAGTTTGAAAAGGAATGGAATGGGATTAGTGTCCCAAAAAAGCTAGTACCTCTTGGGTATCTTGGGAAATCACCCTTTCTTAAAACACAGTGACTATTTTGAATAACAATACAAGTGATCTATATCATGTTTTTTGGTGTGGTTTAGTGATGGGCATTTTGTTTATTCCTACCTGATCTACCTTCTGTCGAAACATCTACCCCATCTGGTTAGCCCATTATTGCTAATGTTTGAGGTCGCACTTTAGTTTACAGTACACTAATAGGATGTAATAAGCCGTACTTTGTATCAAATCTATTATCAAGAATTATACAACCTAAATTATGCTGTAATTCCCCAAGCTCTCGAAATGTACCGAAAGACCATTTGAGCAAAAACGCTCAGAATAAACTACAGACACGTGTTTGTATATATATATATATATATATATATATAATATATATATATATATAATATATCGTCGATTACTACAACGTCCATGGTGCCATTGTGCTGCAAGAGTGAGTCAAGTCGGGCCAATGGGGAACTTGTTTACATATAGGTGAGAGAGCGTGCTGAGATATAAGCTTGGCTACTTTTGTTTAGAGTTTTGTATTTTCTATTTATCCACATGGTCACTTGTGGACCATGTGGATAACATCATGAGTCTCATTGTTTCTATTTGTCGACCTGTGGACCATGTGGATAACATCATGAGTCTCATTGTTCTGTGCTTGGTCGTTCAGGGATATGGAGTTGCTAAAGCATCACTATTGAGTGTTGAAAAGTAGGCTGTAAGCGCAACATATGACACAGAGATTTGGTATTTAACAAGTATATGCATGTCCTTATTTGCAATTCAATAATAAAGTAATGAATACAAAACAACAAGCATTGTATCAAGACGCAATTTTATTTGCAATAGTTAGTTGCCTGCCAGAAAGGCTAATAAGGGGTCTAATAGTGGGAAATAAAGATGGATTTCACGGTACAGTTTTACGGTACAGTTCTGTTATCTGTAATATGTCAAAAATGACTCTCTAAGAAAGTCTAATAAGGGTCTAACAGTAGTAAATAAGAGATGCAATGTCCCTGGCAGCTTCCATAGTGTTTGTGATGTTCTTTGAGGAAGAAGGCCGCCGACACAGGATCGCTTTAATTCACTTATTTGTTTAGGTTTAGGGTCTATTATCTATGAAGCAAAAGGAGGGGTATTGTATAGTTCACGTGTGGAGCGACTCTTAGCTGGATATCTAATCGATACGCTGCCTATAGAGTTTCTGACCTCCCCTGCTTGTGTGCGCTCGATGGTACCTGGGCAGGCGTGGCCTCTATGACGCGTAATATGCTCTGATTGGCTAGTGTTGAGGCGCCCGCCCCCCCAGTGTATTATGTGTGCTTGCCATCTGGTGGCCAGGTGCGTTAAATACAGCTTATATATTTGTTTCTGTTCCCTAGTGGCTATGTGAGGATATTACAGCCTGTTGATACATGTGCTGTCATTTATTCGTAACAATAGCATACTTTTATTGGGGTCGGATAGTGACAATGGCATCAGGGGGTCGCGTTAACCGAATATTTTCCGTCATTGACCGTTTTTTTTTAAACATTGACAGAAAAATCTGAGGTCATTTTGACAGATTGCAATTCACACCCCTGACCACTTGGTAGCGATGAGCATATTAATTGGCTCTTGTAGAAGAAGAAAAAGGGTAGAAAAGAAGAAAAATGTCACGGCAACATTTGATTACACGCAAGCAGGCACGCGATTCAAAGTCCATGCGGACCAGGAGGAAGGTGTGATGCTGCATTTGTTTACGGTCGGAGGGGTGGGAAGTCAGAACTGGGAAAACGCGTAATCTCCGACCTTTGTGCGTTCGCGCTACAAAGTCGGAAAAACATGGATGCTAAACTTTGTGTTGCGCTCTCTGCGTACGAGCATCATACACATATTTGCGAATATGTTGTCCATTCGGACATTAACGTTTAATTGTCTGACTTAATGAATTGGTCTGAAAGGCATACTAAGTTGTAAATCAAAAATGTATCAAATGTGTTTTAAATTCATACAATGGATTTTAAACATTTAAATGTATATTTTTTTCCCACCGTTCACCGATGGGGGTGGCCATGTTGAAATGACGTCAAATGACGTTAAGGCTTGAACTGGGGGTTGAGTTGTACGCACCGTTTTATTTGATTTTTCCTAGTAGGGAAGTCGGAATTTCCGACCTCAGAGTTTTAATGGAACGCAGCATGAGACTGTGCGTTTAGGCCACAGGTGAACTGTTCATATTTCATTAATTCATTGTTCATATGTAAGCTACTGGGGCCACACAGTCAGTTGTTTTTGTTACTGCAGAGAAAAAGTTAGATATTCTTCCTGCTTGATGTGTGTATCCACGGTGTGGATATTTGTTCAGCCTTGTTTGGACTGAATATTAATTAAAAATGAATTAAAATTAAATGCTATTGAACATGTCATTATTATCATTTAAATAATTAAAGTGACCGGTTAAAAGTAGATTATGACGGGATTTTTATAACCCCTGTCAGTCAAAATGGCAGACAATGAAAAAGTCTGGCGCAACCTCTGCATGGCATATAAATGGTCTGATGTCTTAATATGTGAGTAGAGCGCAGAGTAAGCATGTATTTATGTAATACCTACAAACTCCACGGGAGAACATCCAGGCTACGGAGGGACCAGATGGGACTTGATGTGGTTTGTCCTCTGAGCTCTTAGGGGCCCTTTTACATGACGACGATCTGAACACAAACCGCAAAAGTGGCGTTGCGTTCCCACTTTTTATTTTGCGTTAGACGAGCGTCTTTGGGTGGAAATCTGCATGCACACGGGGGTGACGCAAAAGTGTGTGAAATTTGATGTAGTATGCATGCCAGGTGGCTAGGTGATACTGTGAAGCACTGCCATACAACAACAACCAAGAGGCGCGTGCATGCTTTAAACTTCCTTCTACTTCTCCTCCTAATAATTAATAATTAATGTAATTAATCGCCTTCTCTGCTCTGTTCTGTTATCTATATAACCGCTTAATTGCTGAATTGACTCCTGGAGAGATATCAGAGGCAGGCTAGGGCAACTTGAATGTCCGACTGGATGTAATAATCCGACATGTTTTTATTGTTGTTCGGCTGTACTGCACATGGATTTGACGTCAACGCGTACGCGAGGATAGCCACGTAGCAGGCTCAGAGCACACTTTTGCATTTTCAACCCTTTAGGACGGGAACTCGACGGTGGAGCAATTTTTAAGATTTCCACTCTGGCGGGTGGGTTCATTTTTTGCGTTTTAAAGCCCCAAAAACACTGTGCACCGTCTAAACGAAAGGCACATCTCATAAAATATTTTGTCGGTTTCACCCGGGAGCCTTAGGGTTGTCTGACTATTATAAAGGCTATAACCGATATAATATAGCATCATCTAATTACAGCCTGTGTTTGTCTAATTAAGCTATCACAGGCCCATGTTGGTAACATTAAATGTGGTGTCTAATTACAGCATAATTTGGTAGTAAGGGTAGAATAGCATCTAACTAGCATATTTTGGATCTGATATGGCATTGTATTTGATTTCTAATAGACTATGTTCTAAAAAAAAAAAGGTGTAAAATGGTGTCTAACTGTGTTTGTTTACTGTCCAATAAAGAACATATTATTAGTTTGTTTTTTGTCTAAGTAAGGGCGTATTATTAGTGTACCGCAAAATAAATTGTGACCATGTTTGCTATGTTGTAGTATATTTGTAGTTCCACAGTGAATGGCAACCAGTCGCGGCATCCTAATACCTAGGGCTGGAGCCTTCATAGGTTCATAGATTTCACCCCCGTCACATGCAAACACCTGAAATGGGAAATTGACTTCTATGGAGATTTTCACGTTGTGCCCATTTTTACATTTCACAAACATGACACATTTCACATATTGCAAGTTATGTTTTCACCCTCTCGAAAACACAAGGTGTAATGATTTTTTAATAAACCACAATGATGAATAAGTTAGTCATGCTAACTTTATACTTATTAGCCATTAGGCGAAAGAGAGTGTAGTTTTCCTATATGTGTGTCAGCTACACCCCAGATTAGTTTAAGGAACTGCTCGCTATGGGGTTGGACATTGCATTGCAAGGGAGATGAGGGTTCCGGCGTGCAACTCCTCAATCAGAACTGCTTACTGTCAGCTAACTAGGCTACAGTTGCGTTGACGTGGCTATTTGTACAGTCCTTACTACTGGGGATTCTTTTCATACAATTGCAGACAAATGTTTTTACCGCAGTTACCTCTACAGTGGTACCTTTTAAGTGTTTTTTTGTTTTAAACGTCAGAGCTGTCTTCTATGATCTTGAATTTAGTAATCAAAGTTTTTTTTTTTTTTAAATCCTATGTTTTTGTCAGTTCGGCCAACCGCGCTTTGATCGTTCTATTCTGCTCCAAACTTAGGTCCTGTTCATTTTGTGATGTAGACGAGCGGCCAGAGTTATGCTAACGCCCATGATTATGCTAACACCCAGTGTTGGACTGGCCATCCGGTGATTCCCAGGAAGCCGGTCTAATTCACAGCCACGCCACCTACCATGCAGAAAATACCCAAAATAAGTTTAATCGAAAATAGTTTCAGCAGCCACCTTCACTTTGAATCGACTTTTGCCCTGCCCGCGAAGCGATCCAAAATCATTAGAGAGAGGGGGGGATGGGGCGTCCCCTGTGAAAACTTGAACAATTAAATGTCCATCAGTTTTACAGAATGCTATTGGTCAATAGGTAGGTCCTCGTTTGTCAATCCCAGTCCGACCCCTGCTAACGCCATGGTGTGTGCAGATGTTTGGAGCTGTTTAATTTGAATGGCTGCGCCACAGTGGTGTGACTCATCCCTTAAACCTCATATATATTCCTGAAATCATACTTAATACTTTAGGGCCCTACTATGTTGTATGGTGGAAACCATACAACATAAATTGTTTAATCTTTACTAGCTTGGCAAATTTTCTTCAGAAATTGCAAATTTTCTTCCTGTGGGGGTTGTAAAGCTGTCGATACGTTTTTTTGGAGAGCCTTCTTGAAAGTAGTAATTTGGACACTGCTGTATAGTCTTTTTAGTGTGCCACACAAGATTTATACTGGCCCCTTCTGCCCCCCCCCCTCCACTAAATATTTTCTGCAGGCGCCCCCATGCATTATTTTCAGATAACAGCACACCTTGCCATACCCCTTATGTATAATCGCTCATACTCAATGGCCGCGTACTAGCTAAAAAAAAGTATCACAAAGTTAGCGTTTCCCCATAACAACAGGATATTACACCTCCCCCTATTTAAAACACACTTGTTATGAACACTTGTTTTGAGCTTTGCAACAGACCTCCATTAACAAAACAAAAAGCTGTTGCTTACCAGCTTACCTCCAACACCACAGGTAACAACCGGTATGTGGTTCACAGAGGGGAAACAGATTTGGTATTTAATATAGTATGTCATGTAGCCTTTTAATTAATTTGCGATGTGGCATCAGTGGATTATAATATGTTTCTTGTACAATACAATTGACAATATAACTAAATGATACCACTACAACCCTAGAGTACCCTAAAGATTATTTAGTAGCCTATATGAAGCTTGCTTGCTTATATTACTTCGCTGTATATAGCGTATCCTCATCAATTACATCAAGTAAGTCAGAATACAGTACACATATGCAATAAAATGTATTCCATATCCAGCTGTGTTGGAAATGGTATAATTGACTCCCTGTATTAAGACACACACCTTTATATCTAAAGTGATGGACAACATAAATCTGTGATTTACTTCTAATTATGTTATTAAGGTTATCAAGTGTAGCCACGTGCGACCTTCCTGATATTCACGTTTGCATTTCGCAAATCAGTTTGGCCTTGGGCTGGGCAGCAATTGATTTCCAAAAATGGCTGCAGCCTTAGGTTGTTCAAACGGCTTCAATCAGAGTGACGCTCGTGCTCACATCACTCGTTGCTGAATCCGATTGAAGTAAAGCAAGAACATTCAAATCTGAGAGAAGTGTTTTTCATGAACTTGAAGCTTCCTCCCCGAGCGCTGGATTGGTCCTAGCAGTTTTTCAGTTTTGGAAAAGGCTTTCAACGGGATCAAGGCCTGACCTATCTGCAGAGGGAAACAGAATGTGAACTTTGAGATCGGGTCTGTCTCATGAGGCTAATCAAGGTGTGCATTAAGCATCAGAGAAATGAAATCCATTGCAATCTCACTTAATTTCAGTCATCGATTTCCTTCTATTCCTTCAAGCTGATTTAAAGGGTGGAGTCTTATGTTCCCTCTTTCCTCTTGAGTATCGCCTCCCGCCACGCATTTTGTCGCCTCAAAATGGCTTACATTATTATATTACTGTCTTTTTCAAGCGGAAATGAAAGCCCATAGAGATATACTAGAGTGTGTCAAACATCTTGGTTGATTTGTTTGCCTAGAACATGGCAAGGAATAGACTCAGTCTGTATTGTTTTGGTTTTCTTCTTCTTCTACAACAATGTATTTGGTCTTCAAACGGATGTGATGCACATGTTTGCATGTATGCATGGAAGTGGGATCCGATTACAAGTGGTCACTGGAAACGCATGTTAATGCCAGGTGTGAACTGACTACTTAGAGCTGTCCACTTGAGATCGGATCAACCAAGACGCATGTTAATGGCAGGTGTGAACAGGGTTACACCTGGGTTAACCCTATCCCCTAACCCTAACTCTAACACTTCCCCGAAGGAGCGCTATACAGCCACATGCACCAGACACGAAAATATAAACAAAATTTTTTCCATTTCTTTGTTTTGACAACCGTCAAGCTCTATTGCACTTGCTTGCTTTTAAATAAAAGTGTATGCAGTTATACGATGTATAAATGAAATTAACAAAATGTTCAATGTCTCCTTCCTGGTTGTTCCGACAACATTCAGAACCGCTTTGTCCATGCCGTTAAAAGGCGCCCGCTTCGTGCGTGTGCTTGTAACAATTTTATTTTTAAGGCAAATTATTACGGTATTGTATTATCTGTAAAGTAGCACAAGGTTAACAGTGTTTCTTTTATAACACTCTCACTCTGGAACGATTAGATTTGCAACGATTAGTTGACTATCGGCTTCAAATGGCGACTAAGAGTCGACTAAGAAAATCTTCAGTCGGGGGCAGCCCTATATTAATGGGTATTTAATGTTTTTAGATACTCTTGTTCATCACTTTAAAAGTTAATACGTTAAATTTAACAGCCCATTTCTGCTGGGTGGCAGCAAAGTGGTAGCAACACATTTCCGTTAGCTTCGAACTCTGCGTGGAAAAGCTCCCGTTAGTCTATTGCTTTCTGGTAACATAATTAGAAAAAAAAACAAAAACCTCGTTCCAACATGTCACTTTTTACAACTTCAACTGCAACTCTGCGACTAGAAACGGGGAGAAAAGGAAATTGGGTTTTCGAAGAAGGGAAAAAAAAGGGTAATTTCCTCCTCTTTTTTCCTCTCTTATTTCAACTCTTTCTTGATTGTTGATTTCTTACCTTCTCTCTTTCGTCCCATTTTATTTTTCTCTGTGTTGCCCAACTTAGCGCCAACAAACGATTCCTTTCCCTTTCTGGGTGTACTCTTCCTTGTTCTGTTCCACCATGGCTTCAGACCAAATAAAGAACGAGGGGCTGTGACAGAGCAATCAGGCAGAAACAACACAGAGCAGGCCATATTTTTCTCCCCCCCCGTTTGTCCGTTGCAAACAAATGAACCCTGTGGGGCCGCTGGCTTACATCTGGGGTCGCTTGTCACAGATAATGCTCTCATTTGGAGGGAAATTGGCCCTATAGGCACCAAACCCAAAGTAGATAACTTAGTGTAGCAGGAGTAAGAAGGGGAGCGGACACAACATTGGGCCTGTTCTGAGAGAGAGATGAATGAGACAAGAGAAACAACAACCAAGAAAACGTTGTTTTGTTCCCAACATATCCGCTATACTGGTTTTCAACGCCCGGCAATTTGCTTCACTACAGAACATGACGCAAGGCGGCACACCTGAAACTAATTACCTGGTTTTCATACCAATCAGCCATTAATGCAGTCAGTGAGGATCATTCTGGGAAGTTCAGCCTTCCACACAATTCCAATTAGTTAATTAGTTACACGAAAAGAGAGCGCACACACACACACACACACAAAACCACATCAAAAATACAACCTCGCACAAAGCCACAAACATTCACACACAACAAAAGCTGTTCTCCATGGACATCAATCCGTGCAGAGAAACCACCGCAGACCAAACTAGACCGAGGCCAAGACTAAACACCTAAGCTGTGTCCTCCTCCGTCAGCCCACTAACATATCATCCTCCTTCCAGCCACGGTCTGTTGGGGGTTTTCTCTGTGTGTCATCATTTAGAGACACACTCTTACTGTGGCAATTTAATGTAGACCGTTGTAAATACAAGGCCACCGCATCCTCCTGCAAAAATAACAATAATAACAATAATAACGCATGACATACTCCGCGGTGCCTACACAGGTTGCCTACGGCTCATTAGCAACACTGTCCAGCTCATATGTGTGTGTGTTGTGTGTGTGTGTGCTCGCGTGTTGATGTGTGTGTGTGTGTGTAAATGTATAAATATGCTTGAGGAAGGAGAGAGTGCATGTGTTTGGGAGGCTGTGTGCATGTATAAAGACCTGCTGGAGGCTGGTGATATTTAACTAGGGGAAAGCTGCGGTTTGGCTGTTTGGCTAGGAGGGCGTGCGTGCCTGCACGGTACCTCTGGGCTCGCATCCTGAAGGTCTGATCCCTGAGCACCGCATGACCAAGACTCCCAGAATGTAAAACTAGGAAATTAATGAAATTGTATTTCTGGGCCTATTTCATGAAATTCTGATTCAATGGAAAATGTGATTTTTTTTTACCGTTGGAAAGGCTATTTGTGGTGGTTTGTGAAATGTTGAAAATTAAACTAGTTGTGGATTTAAATGTCTATGGCTTCCAGGCATTAAATGCATACATTTCCTGGAACCATAGAATAATACCGATACTCCCACCCCCCCCCCCCCCACACACACACACACACACACACACACACACTCTTTCGTGTGGCTGACTTCAAAAAGAAACCGTAATGTAATCTTGTTCCAAGAGAGGGATGTGAAATTGAGACGTTTATTTATTTTGTGAGGAGAAAGGTGTGCGCGCGCAAGTGTCTGTGTGTCATGTGTGTGTGTGTGGCGTGTGATTATAAAGAGCTACACACCTCCAGGCTTTGTAGTTAACCAAGCGAGCTCTTTCAACACTTCAACATCCCCAGTACTGTGTTCATTAGTCATTTTGGAGCACTGCTACTCATAGCAGATTATATATATATATATATATATATATATATATATATATATAGTGACCTCACAATTTGATATTACGATTTTTGAGTGTCGATACGATATGTATTGCGATTCTGTAAATATTGCGTAGTTGAATTGATTATAAGCGAATACACTATGCCTCTGTGTGGCGGTAGGTAATTCGCCTCCACCATTTTTTTTTTAAATTTCTGCTCCTCTTCTCACTGTATTTGTTTAATCTTCCTAAATTGTGTATTAGCTTTATGCTTCAGACTTTCAATCCCTGTTGACACGTTTATACAAAACTACCCTCTAAGTAAAACTACTACTCTACTAATCTGAAATAGTATTTGGATTTATTAGATATCATAGCAGCTCATGTATGAACTCCGATGCCTTAGCAGCAACATGGAGGATCATGTGTCTTGCTTTCGCCTCAGACCCCTGAACAAGGTTAAATAACAAGATAAGCATGCAGGGGCAAACACATGATTATGTTAGCATGCTACCCCTAGCATGCACAAGGTCAAGTCCCCCCCATCAGTAATTTAAAAGATGCCTTAATTCTGATTGGGTGGAAGGTGTGTGTCTGCACTTGCACATGTGTATTTCGTCTGAATAACATGCATCAGCAAATTGTGAGACCTCGCAGTGGCAAAGGTCCGTCTCCATGGCAATGTTATTAACATATTGATGTGCCAATCAATGTCCTGAATCATCCATCACTGTGGAGACCAAAAGGTCTTGAACACCAGCGTGAAGAAGTTTGCTGGAAGTTTCTTATGATCGACTACAACGGTAGAAAATATCAACATGAAAGTGTACAATATGTTGAAATAAGTGTGTTGAATTGGGAGGAATAACTGGTTTCATGACTGTATGTATGTAGTTTGTGATAAACTGCAACCAACAGAATGGATGTTTGCACTGGGCGTCCGACTTAACTACTACCAGGGACAGCCACAAATTTCAGTGGAGAAACAACTCCGCAATTACACAATGACTTATGTGAGACATACAGGAAGACATACGCAAGTCCTTACTGATACAATGACTTGTGTCATTGTATCAGTGATATTTGAGTAAAGGGCCACTCCACAGCCCCAAAGTCTGCACCGCCTACTTTCCAGATAGTGAGCGAGGCACCTACAGGGATGCTCACAGGTTGAGTGGAGAAGCCGATGCACTCCAACCCAAAGTCTTCTGGTTAAGACTCCAGCACCCTAGACACTAGACACCCACAGCATGCCTGCGCTGTTAAATCCCCTTTATTTCTACACCTCGCTCTTAAGTCCTGCTGTGCAACTGCGAGGCCCACTGAGTTTGACCTGGGAAAGATTTCTTTTTAAATGTTAGTTTTGGTGTTTTTTTTTTGTTTGTGCCCAGTGTGATAAAAAGGGGTCTGTAGAGGCTGGAGCCATCCAGGCAGCAGGCCAGAGCGAGCAGGCGCGTGCGATACGAGGGGAATAGTGCCCAGTCATGTCCAAGCCAGGGAGGTCAGAGCACTCTGATGACGCTCTGCAGTCATCTGCACACACTGTGGCTAAGCTGGTGTGTGTGTGTGTGTGTGTGTGGTGTGTGTGTCACTGGGATTAAGTCCGCCATTTTGATTTTTGATTCAGTGTGCTGTATTATACAGAGGCTGGTCCAGGAAGGGAAGAAGATGGCAAAAGCTGATTTGAAATTAAATCTACCATTTCAAATCTCAATACATAGTGCTTCAATTTCTCATTTGTCTCCTCACAGCCCTCCTCTATGTCTCACCTCATCTCACAGGTTCCAAATTTTGCGAAAATTGCTAAAATCTAATTAGAAAATGTGAAACTCACGAGAGGCTCATAGTGGTTCTCACCTTCATTTTCCATCCTCCTCTCGCTCTCCTTATTACCGCCTCTAGCCCCCCCCCCCCCCTCCTCTCTGTCTAACCTTACAACTTTGCCAAGATCGGCCCCCTCTGTCCCCCCATGTCCCCTTGGGGCCGATGGGCCTGGCACACCAGAGCCAATAGCGGATGTGCAGACATCGGAGGAGTCGAGGCAAAGGGGGGACCTTCTGGACGCACTGGAGGACATCGTGGTCGGTGCCAGAATCAATCAGGCCACCATTTATCAGCTGACCCTGTCGCCACAGGGCTGTGGATCCGCCCAGGATGGTTTGTAGTTATTTTGCTTGACTGGCGGAATAAAGAAAAGAATAATCGCTATCGCTGGATTCACACAGTACGTATCGAACGCCGGGAAAAGCATCAACTGGCTTTTTTTCCCTTCTTTCTCCGGGTTTGCACGCTTCAATGGGCAAGTGGGCGCAGGCAGATATGCGCAGTCATGCTCTATCTTTCTGTCCCTTTACCTCTCCTCTCTCTCTCTCTCTTTTGCCCATTATAACTTCATTATAATTGTTCTTTTTTGGTACGAAGCGAGGAAATAAACTACAAGGAGATATGAGCAGCGTGCGTCGCAGTAAGACTCGATACCGATCAGTGGGAGGAAGGTGTCAAAAAGTTGTACACGCGAGCACTAATGCAACTTAATTCTAACAAGACGAGAACAGAGGAATCTGTACCTGCAAGCATTATTACAACTTTAAAGAGGGGAGGGGGGGCGGGCGGAGGGAGGGGGAGTCGAAATGAAAGAAGAAAGTGGAAATGGAGGGGACAAAGATATTGGGAGCACGATGATAAAAATGCAGGCGGAGACGGGGAAGGAGAATGTGTGGGGTGTGGGGTGGGGGGGAGGGGGGGGGGGGGGGGGGGGCGGTGGCGGCGTGCCTCTCGTTCCTCATGTCTCGTCGTCCCTAATCTGTACATCCGCTGCCTTAATGTTGACAAAAGAGCCTGTGGAGTTATCTCTTCCGCGGCGACGGGGGGGGGGGGGGGGGGGAATATCGCCATGGCAGCAGGTGTTTCGTAAAGCCTGTGCTGCTAGTCCTCGTACGTCCACGTGAACACACTCCATTTTGCCCCCCCCCCCCCAGCCCCGCCTCCCTACTCATCCATCCTATCTATACTCCCTGCCCCCCCCCACACACACACACCCCAACCCCGCCCCCCTCTTCCTCCCCTCCCTCCCTCCCTCTCGCTGTCCTTTATCATTGTCCTATCCTTGTCTTCTGACACAGAGCCGTAATGGCAAGCGTTAATGGCCGCCTCTCTTGGAAGCCCTCTACAATTATTCTCTCCCATCCATTCACTTTCTGCTTTCTCCACTTTTCTTTCTTGTTTCTCTCTCCGTCTTGCTCGACCTCCCCGTGCCTCCTGTCTGTCCTCGCTCCTCTCCTGGTGAACATGGTTCCCTCACACAATGTACACACATACATACGCACACACACACACACACACACACACCACACACACACACACACCAACACACACACACACACACACACACACACACACATGCCAAGCAATTATAAAAGGTAACAGAAAGGCTTTCTTGTAGGAGTTTTCAATAATTTGATGCATATATTTCTCTTTCATTGTTTCCTTAACTCCCACTCTCTCTCTTTTCTCTGTCTTTTTTTCATCTTCTGAAAGTCAAGACACATAATATCTTCTCGTAATATCTTAATAAACTAGGTACATACTTGTAGAGATATGATGTTTAATCCTGCCAGTATCATCTAAATATATTTGACTTAGTACACCATAACTTTTGTAATCAGTATTTTTTCCTGAATGTCATATTTTATTATTGTTCTTATTTGTAGATATTTGCCCGCAATTAGTCTATTTGAACCTACATTTCCACTGGCCTATGGCTGTGACAACTGCTTTCCCCTTGGGGATCAATAATACAGTATTTAATCTTATTTTATCTCACTTGATCTTAATTGAGGGAATGAGAAATGGTTTAGAAAGAAAAGAGCTATCATACTTTGTTGGAGATTGGAGTATGAGTGTGTGTGTATGTGTGTGTGTCACAGTGCACACACTAAAACACACAATTAGAAATGACATATTACGCAGCGCTGCAGCCGTTTACACGCGATAAGGAGCACAGAGATCATCAGCGGCGACTATCGACTTCGGGGCCTTGACTTTGTTCTCAACTCATTCTGTGCGGTTTCAAAGAAAAGCGGGATGCGAATGACGACGCTACCTTGAAACCTGAAGGATGAAGCAATACCTAAATTGTTCTGAAAGGTTTTGAATGAAAAAATATATGCAAATAAAAACATGTTATTATTATTTACTTCATCTGTCCAACTGAATGTATTGTCTGCTTGTGTCAAACCGAGAATAATGTGATCTGTGAAACTGGGAGCAAGGCCTCTAAACTAGTTTACTAGTGACTATATAGTCACAAGACTAGCTGGTGTTAGTGTATATAGTCTCTCTATCACAAGACTAACTGGTGTTAGTGTATATAGTCTCTCTATCACAAGACTAACTGGTGTTAGTGTATATAGTCTCTCTATCACAAGACTAACTGGTGTTAGTGTATATAGTCTCTCTATCACAAGACTAACTAGTGTTAGTGTATATAGTCTACGTCTCTATCACAAGACTAACTGGTGTTAGTGTATATAGTCTACGTCTCTATCACAAGACTAACTGGTGTTAGTGTATATAGTCTCTATCACAAGACTAACTGGTGTTAGTGTATATAGTCTCTCTATCACAAGACTAACTGGTGTTAGTGTATATAGTCTCTCTATCACAAGACTAACTGGTGTTAGTGTATATAGTCTACGTCTCTATCACAAGACTAACTGGTGTTAGTGTATATAGTCTCTCTATCACAAGACTAACTGGTGTTAGTGTATAGTCTCTCTATCACAAGACTAACTGGTGTTAGTGTATATAGTCTCTCTATCACAAGACTAAGTGGTGTTAGTGTATATAGTCTCTCTATCACAAGACTAACTGGTGTTAGTCTCTCTATCACAAGGCTAACTGGTGTTAGTGTATATAGTCTCTCTATCACAAGACTAACTGGTGTTAGTGTATATAGTCTCTCTATCACAAGACTAACTAGTGTTAGTGTATATAGTCTACGTCTCTATCACAAGACTAACTGGTGTTAGTGTATATAGTCTCTCTATCACAAGACTAACTGGTGTTAGTGTATATAGTCTACGTCTCTATCACAAGACTAACTGGTGTTAGTGTATATAGTCTCTATCACAAGACTAACTGGTGTTAGTGTATATAGTCTCTCTATCACAAGACTAACTGGTGTTAGTGTATATAGTCTCTCTATCACAAGACTAACTGGTGTTAGTGTATATAGTCTCTCTATCACAAGACTAACTGGTGTTAGTGTATATAGTCTCTCTATCACAAGACTAACTGGTGTTAGTGTATATAGTCTCTCTATCACAAGACTAACTGGTGTTAGTGTATATAGTCTCTCTATCACAAGACTAACTGGTGTTAGTTTTAAAGCTCCACCTACAACCTGTCCATTACGGCCTTTCATTACACAAGTAGGCCTGGTGAGACTTAATTTCATGTATTTAAGATGACGTAGGTAAGATTCGAGGGTTGTAAAGAGAGAGCACAAAAGTGCGGAAGAGAGCAAGATTATGAAACTAAGCAACCAAAAAAAAAACATCCCTCTCCTCTGCTCCCTTCCTATGTTTTCCCACCATTGAGAAGTGTTGCATTCAGGCACCTGTGATTGCCAAGATGGCAAGATGGGGGAAAAGATGCCCTGATTGATCAGAAATGAGCCAGGAGTGGTCCAAAATGTAAATGGTCTCATATAGAGGCATGCGTAGTCAACCCGAAACAGATATTCTCACAGCGCATTGCACATACTAATAGCTGATGTATGGCTATGTAATTTCTAACAAATTACACTCAAATCATAGCTCTTAAATCTTACCTACAGCACCTTTAATGGTGTCTTTTGATGCACTAATCCAAATGCATACCCTAATTAATAACATTAATACGTTTTGTAATGCTCCTGCTAATGTATACATTCACCCCACCCCACATTCTCTCTTGCTTTCTGAGCGCAATATGGGACATCTTTCTCATTTTGTTTCATTTTTCCTTTTCATTACTAACATTGCTCTATTGACTGGAGAGAGTCACTAACTTTACGACCCAGTGTGCATCGATTCCACCCCCCCGCCGCCCCCCCCCCCATCCCTGCACTGCACCGCCAAACCCCCAGGGTCCTAAACTCTGTCCCCACTGAAGAGGTGGGTCATGTTTTGTAGGAATTTGAAGGATTTCTAACCAGTAAAAATAGATGTGTATTATTATTGTCCCAGGTGGACTCCCCTCTGTGTCTGCCAGACACAAAACAAAACCTACACAGTCAATAGAAACTATAGA
>JAOPHQ010006595.1:0-80000 GCA_030340625.1 Merluccius polli
CATGTCCATGTATGGCGTCTACATAATCATCATGAAGTAGGTGGACCCCGTCCTCCGTGGCGCCGCCAGGGACTAACCTGGCGGCCGTTGTGACCGACGTCTTTCATCGTGACATCATATTCTTTTATCGTCATTTCAAACGCTCTGCTTTCCGGTCACTGTGATGTCACAGCGGCGGTGAGCTCGCCGTTGTGACATCATAGATACCGGAAACCAGAGTCTCTTGTAGCTGTGATGTCACAATGAAAGGGTTTGGTGTCCAACTGTCTCAATTTCGCAAACTCAGCAATCAAAGTTACCAGAGAGCAATACTTTGCTGCCATTTTGACATCATTGTGTGTGTGTGTGTGTGTGTGTGTGTGTGTGTGCGTCTGCGTGTGTGCGTGCGTGCGTGTGTGGTTGCAGGTTCAACTCCCAGATCCTGGGCGTGGTGACGCGGAGGTTCAGGGGTCCGGGGCAGTGCTGTGGGTCGGAGGAGACCGGCGAGGAGAAGATGACGGAGGAGCCTCCTGCCTCCTGCACCACCATGGTGCTGCTCAGCAAAGGTCTGCTCTCTGTCTCATACTCTTATACCAGGGCTCTCTATCCTCACGTTATAGCATGTTTTCCGAGAATTCAAAAAATAAATTGTCCATATAAAATAATCACATGGCAAAGCCTATTTTTCTATACTCCTGTGTGAATTAAGTACTTGGCAAATGAAAAGTACAGAGTATTTTCTCATTTTCTTCGCCACTTTACTGTAAGGCAGCCTTTAAAACCAGGTACTCGATTCTGATTGGTCAATTATGGCGTTTTACGGTGGGTTATTTCTGAATAGCCGACCGCTGCTATGAATAACAGACCGTTGCTATGGACACTATTTCCTAGAATCTGACAGACTATTTTCTTTTAGCGGAATCAATAAAATCATTTTTAAATCGGCGAAATCCATTTTTGTCGTTATATTTTGTGTCAAATGATTGGTTTCTTTAGTAAGTATACATGTAATAAGCAGGATAATGTACAACGAGCCGGTATATTAACTGTATATATGTGTGTGTGTGTGTGTGTGTGTGTGTGTAGGTCAGGCGGAGGAGCCAGCTCCGGTCATGATGGTGGACGAGCTGCTCATCCTGAACCCCCACCAGCTCTCCTTCTCCGAGGCCGGCCTGCGGGTCATGATCACCCCCCACTTCTCCCCCCGCACCCGCCTCTCCATGGCCGGACGCATGCTCATCAGCGAGGTACCGGGCTACCAGGCAGAAGTAGTCTAAGTTACACAGCTAGATACTTTATTTATCCCCTTAGGGAAATGTAGGTGTCCAGTTATAAGCATACATATAGACACCATACACAAGGTTATAATAATGCAGGAAGGCCGCAGTTAAATGCTAAACTTTCCTTTCCATTGTCATTAATTAATTGTACTCGTTGTCTTCTCTAGGGCTGCAACTAACGATTGTTTTCATCATCGATTAATCTAACGATCATTGTGTTTAGTCTAGAAAATGTCATAAATAATAGCAAATGATCACAAGTTACCAGAGTCCAAAGTGATGTCTTTAAGTTGCTTGCTTTATCTGACAAGCAGCCTCTGACAAGTATTCATTTTAGAATGATTCATAAACCAAACATTTGAACTCCTGAAGCATCAAGCAGCAAAGGTTCGGTATTTGTACTTGATAGAGGACCTAAACGATTAATCGATTATCAAAATTTGATTCGATTAATTTTCTGTCGATCCATCGACTAATCATTGCAGCCCTAGTCTGTGTGATAAATATACTTAAAACTTGACCCATCTGTGACCCTCCCGCCAGCGCCAGCGGTTGATTAGCAGCCCCAAGACCCAGCTGGACGGGGCCGGGGCCCCCAGGTCCCGGCTGGGGTCCACCAGCCACACCCTGAAGGCCTGCGGGGGCCCGTGTGGCATGGAGAATGGGGGAGGAGGAGCTGGAAATGGAGGCGTGGAGAAACTAGGGAGCGACGGCGCCAACATGGACGGAGGAGAGAAGTCGGGAGCGGAGGCGTGTCCTCCCGAGGAAGAGGAGGAGGAAGATGGGCCTTTTTCGCCTCTGAGGATACCGGGTAAGGAGGGGGGAGGGGGAGGGGGGGGGGGAGGAGTAGGGAGGGGGAGGTGTAGGAGAGAGGGGGGAGGTGTAGAAGGAGAGAAGGTGTGTGTGTAAGGTAAGAGGTGTGTAGGGGAATGGAAAGGAGGTGTGAGGAAGAACAAGGGGAGGAGAGGAGGAGGTGGTGTGGTGGTGGTACAGGAAGAGAGGGGAAGGGGGAAGTGTGGGAAGGAAGGAAGGAGGAGGTGTAATGGAGGAGATGGAGAGGAGGGGTAGGTGAGGTGCAGGGCAGGTGGAAGAGGAGGAGGAGGAGGAGGAGGAGGAGGAGGAGGAGGAGGAGGAGGAGGAGGAGGAAAACGGCGAGATGAGAAGGAGGAGGAAAACGGCGAGAAAAGGAGGGAGAGAAGTAGGAGTAAGGAGGAGGAGATGTTGACCGCGTCTCCTCCGTGTTTCCCTCCGCAGGGGGTTGCTGCGCGCGGGCCAAGTGGCTCCTGTCGTGGCCCCTGGGGCTCCTGCTCTACTGCACCGTCCCCAACTGCGTGAGGCCCCGCTGGCACCGCTGGTTCATGGTGACCTTCGTGGCGTCCACCCTGTGGATCGCCATCTTCTCCTACCTCATGGTCTGGATGGTAAGGTCAGAGGTCACGACCTGTGGCCCACACAGGACCCCTGGGGAAAAGAGGTTTTTCGTCCATTAGGGGACTAAAAACTGCGTTAATACACACAACGTGAAATGACAAACACACTGTTAGTTGAAATACGATCATGTGAGTGATTTCTAATATATTTTTCAAAATAGTGTGACACTATATATGGAATACGCTTATATTGTGTTTGTACACTTTGAAAATCATAAGTCCAATGCAGTTTAAAATCCTAAACTATTCACCATCAGGGCTAATGGACATGGGGTTGATTTTCTAGCTGGTGGTCCAATAGGGGCCCTTTACATTTTTGGTGTTGATTTCTGCTGTTAACTTAGCGGTCAGACTACATGCGTGTGTTACTGCGTTCCCCAGGTCACCATCATCAGCTACACGCTGGGCATACCTGACTACATCATGGGAATAACCTTCCTGGCCGCGGGAACCAGCGTGCCCGACTGCATGGCCAGTCTCATCGTAGCTCGCCAAGGTACAGAGAATCAATCATAAAACCTGATCTAAACATATAATGTTCTGTCCATCTTCTATCTATCCCAGCGTATCCGAACCTCGGGGGCCGGGACCCCACTTGGGCTCGCCTGAAATGTATACATAGTAGAAGTATAGTAAAGTAGTATATACTATACTACTGCTACTTCGCTGGGACATTGATTTTACGGGCAGAACAATGCAAGAAGGTTTGGGGTCCCAATCATTTTGAGACCTAACAATGCGGTCAAAGTAGGGAACCCACCGCCGTTCTGTCCATCCTGCTGGCGGTGAGGTGAACCCGGTTGTCTCTTCCTCCCATCTCCTCCCAGGCATGGGGGACATGGCGGTGTCCAACTCCATCGGCAGCAACATCTTCGACATCCTGCTGGGCCTGGGTTTCCCCTGGGCCCTGAGGACCCTCATCGTAGACCACGGATCAGAGGTAGGTCCTCGCCAAGAGCTAAGAGTAGAAAACAACTAGAAACAACTAGAAACAAGGTGGTATTAAAAAGTCTTAAATTGAACTGGTTGAAACCTGCTGATACCCTTATATTTATATTTTAACATTATATATGTGCACCACAGGATGCGTTAAGAGCCGTGTACGTTGAAAACAATCAATGTACAAAGAATGATGTCATTATTTCTAAGTGAAAGTGGCGAGTTGACTTTTCATGGAGCCATCATCATCATCATCATCATCATTGATTTATTAGGTCAGCGTTCCCCAGCTGAAAGTTGACAGAAAGCTTATTAATTAAAAACGGCGCTGAGCGTCTCCGGTGGAGTCGAGGGGTAACGACACGCGCTAAGAGCTCACTTAGACTAAAGTATCAGCACTTAATATTAAGTACCTTAGTTCATATTTATTTAGTAGTTCTTCTCAGTGAACTTACTCACCGAGTTATCGAGGTACCAAGGTAAAATATTTTAGAATAGGATGGGTTTTGAATATCGGCACCTTCTAGTTCCTGATGGTTCGGTCTTCTCACCAGGTCTCCATCAACAACAAAGGACTGGTGTACTCAGTCGTTCTTCTGCTGGCTTCTGTATTCCTCACGGTAAGAAAAAAAACATATATTTATATAATGATTTATATGTATAATGCCATATAATACACACAGTGTATAATATATACGTCATACTAATGCATAAAAACATGAATGGAACGGATACTTTTGTACTGAAGGGGCCCAATGTTGTAAGACCAGGCGTGTCGTTGATCAGCCCTTACAAGCCATTTCAAAATCTCCCCGTTTGTGACATCACAAGTGGGCGTGTCCTCCCAAATGTATAGACAGCCTACCCAGTGGACTGTACCAACTGGTAGGCGGGTAGGCTGATCTATCCATCACACCCGGGGGTAGAATCTGGGCAGAATCTTGTGGTCCTTTTGAGACAAAATCCCTCAACTTGCTCTTTTTTCCTTGTGGCTCCGCCCGTCCTTCCCGCTGCGACCACCAGGTGGCGAGTGTCCATCTAAACCACTGGAGGCTGGACCGCCGGCTGGGCCTGGGCCTGCTGTTCCTCTACTCCATCTTCCTGCTGTGCTCCATCCTGTTTGGGCAGATGTGAGGCCTTGAGGTCAGAGGTCAGCCTCGCCCCCCCTCGGGTCTTCCTGCGACTACCGTCGAAGCGCTCAGCCTCCTCTCTACCAAAAGAAACAAAAAAAAAAAGGAAGATCTAGAAAGTTATATTTTAAAACGTGTTAGAACAAGTCAGAGATATTGTACAGTTGCGGCCGCCCAAAACATAACCTGGTGCGCATTTTTAATTTAAAGTGTTTTTAAATCGTACAGTGCAGTGTTTCCAAAAGATAATAAACCTTTTAACTAAATAGGTGATGCTAAATGCATAGGGTGGCTTATCCCAAACCCTTATCCCCCTCTCTCTCTCTTCACACCTCTCTATTTATTGGTTCCTCCCGCCGGCAGCTAGCAAAGGTCTTAGCATAGCTTAGCTCGAAGTCTTTTAAGAGATATATTCTCCAGTTGTGTTTACGTTTTTTTTCGTGATTTCCCCCCAAACCCGCTTGTTTTATGTAACAAAGTCTGTGACGCTTTTTAAAAAAATCTACGTTAAGGAGTCGTCCGCGTGAATACGATTAAACCGCCGAAATTCCTGAAGTCACATGATCTCTTAGGGAAAAACGCCAAAGTAACCGCGGTGAGACGAGCGTACCCTTATTTCACCACCGGGGGTTCGTGGGCGACGAGCACATTAAAAGCCATCGGAAAATGTAGCCGTTTGTGACATCCCAACGAGCGGCGATGTCCGTTTTCCCAGACCAACCCGGTCTATAAATGGTACATCCCGGCGGACAGTCCCATGTCACCCCCCAAGTCTTGCTGCCTTGCAAAAGGGTTTTTTTTTTTTTTTTCCAGGATAAGCCGCCCTCAGAAGCAGCAGCGAAATCTGTCCGCCTTATGTTTCACTACACTTGTATATGTTGAATGTAAAACCCCTAAGACAACTAACCCCTTGTGTGTGTGTGTGTGGATATATTAGGATGCATATGAATTTAGCAGGCGAGACTGCGGTCCGGTCTGATTGTCGTGGCAATAGTCATCTTGCTCTTAGCCTACAAGCGTAACTAATGCACTGTTCCGATATTTTCATACGTGATTTAATTAACTATAAGCAAGTATTGTTCAAATGTGATCTGTATACGAAAGATCGACATTGTAGTTTTGACACTGCTTCAAAGTGTGCGTGTACTAGTGTCACCACCATACGGTTCGTAGAGAGTACACTGCGTTTTAGGTGCAGCGAAAATTGTAATGTTTCTATGGATTCTTCTTGTATATTTATATTTCACCTCGTTTGGATATTTTCACATTTTACCAACTGATGTGCACCCAACCAAGTAAAGCAAGCAAGCAAGCAAGCACAAGACGTTTTCCTAAATAAGTCGACTCGGGTCACACGACGTACCGATGTGACGTTGGTTTTACCGACGGCGACCGTTAGCCGAAGTGTGACTGAGGATGTTTCTGATTTCCTATAAAGCTGTGCGCACCAAAAACAGACGTAGCGCTCCGTCACGGAGGCCGAGAGCGGTCGGAGTCGTAGCGCGTTCCTGTAAAACTACTGTTGTCCGCCAGGCAATACTTTTTACCGTTTTGTAAACGTTCAATATTTTCCATAGTTTTACAAGACCGAATGTCCAGAGACTAGTTTTGTGCCGTTGTGATATTTATATACTGTAACAATTATGAGGATAGAGAGAACGCTTACGTTGATTTTTAATGTGGACGGAAAGAATACATATTTTTGGTCACTTTGCTCGGTTAGATGCAACTGAAGACTTTTCCACATCTGAATATACCACTTAATGATTCAGGAGTGTTACTGCGTTTTACTTTTTTAATTTAAATACCACTGATTTTATGATTAAATGTATTCTCTCCTCCTGCAAAAGAAGTTCCTCTATGCAGGAATGCTATTATATATATTACGACAGATAAAACCGATAAGGGCATTAGACAATTTCTAGGCAATATCAGTATTTCATAAAGATTGATGTGACATAGCCTAATATGTAGCCTAATGCATTGGTCCAACTAACCCCCACCCAATGGTTTGTTTTATATACTTTTGAATATTTAGTTTCCCCACTATTATACTCAACAGAAAAAGTAATTTGCTTGGAAAATTGGTACGATATTTAATTTCCTTTCAAGTTTTCATAGAATTAAAAAAGACCCCTGATGTTTTTTATCCCACATTTTTATAATTTTTTGTCGTTTTGTTTCTTTTCTTTCCTTGCATCCAATCCCGAGAGAGTTGATACTTCCAATGCAGGTGCAGGTTCTTGGAGACTGTTAATATAATGTCTTGTGTTGATTATACATTAGTAGCCTCTGGATTTAAATGGTATTATGGTAGCAGTCCGGCCGCCTGATGTTGTTAATCACAGACAGAAGACGCGCCGAGGTGAAAATCAAGCACACCCAAAAGTATTTACTTACTTACTAAATGTTTTATTCTGTTGTGACGTTTGAGGTACTGACTCCGAGTTGATCTGTTGCTTACGACATAGACATCTTTAAAATCAGAGAAATGTAATGTATTTTGAGTGCAATAAAAACCTGTGCAATAACGATTCATCCTGCTTCTTATTGTGTTCAACCACTATTTATTTAAATAGGAGTGACTTGGATCACTTGGTGTCCAGAAAGTATTGATTTGTCAACATCGGATCGAAGTATCCGTAGATGTACAGCGTTCAACTGTAATCATCTGCAGACATGTCCCCCCGTCCGAGGTCCTCCTTCCTGGGGTTGTTTTTCGGGAACCTGGGAGCCCTGGGACCATGGACCCCGGGACCAGGGGCCCTGGGACGGTGGGCCCCGGGACCAGGGGCCCTGGGACGGTGGGCCCCGGGACCAGGGGCCCTGGGACGGTGGGCCCCGGGGAAGCTTGTTTTTCAGGAAGCCTCGGGGGACCGAATAAGATCAAACCACAACCCTAAAACCAAACTCTAAATCCTAAAGAAAACCCTAACAAACCTAATAAAACCAACGTCAATAGTAAAGTAACTTCCTGTTGCTGTAATTTTAACATTAGGTCGGTTTTATTTATGCCTGTGGCAGCACTGTATATTTAGGCTGCTTTAGTTGTGTGTCTATACTGGTGCACTGCCATACCTTTAGTAAGGAATGCTATGGGCTACACCTTTGTTTTTCCTACTCTGCAAAGGGTCTGACTGTAGGTGACACCATTTAGTGGGCTAAATAATTCAAGAAAATTTTATGGTTCTTGACTCCTTACACTTCATGTAAAAACATCTTAAACTTATTATTTTAGGCGTTCTTTAATAAAGAATACAAAGCTGAACTTTGTTGAACCGAGCTAGTGAATCTGCTTTTAGTTTAGACGCTGCCAATAAGCATGAGCAAGTTGGAAAGGATTCTTCTGTATTAATCGTCAACACATCAGATGTTAGGATTTCACAATGTGTTTGTCCCGTTTCATTTACAAAAAAAAAAAAAAAAGCAGCAGAATATGCGCCAAACTATTTTTAACATTAAGAAGAAGAACACATCGCTCAGTTAGTGCCTGATATTTTATTCTTTACAATACAACTTTTAAATCACAATTAAAATGAAAAAAAAAAATAAAACATGTCGACGAATGATCACAATAATGATCATGCAAACATCATGACCACTAAATCACGATGGCAAAATCGTGGTGATAATTGAAAATTGGTTCTCAGGGAAAAAAAAAAAATTCTCTCCGAAAGCTAAACACTCGACGACCAGTATGAACTAACTCCTTCGCTCCCACATCAGGGAACAGATGTGGCCCAGTATGGAGAACATCGTGTGTGTTTAAAGTGCCAGTTGGTTCCCTGTGACATCCACGTTGGACGATGTTGCTACAGCAATAAATATATACTCCTGGCTCTGGTTGGTAGGTTTTGAAGAGACTCCCCCCCCCCCCCCCCACCCCTCTCCAAGTTCACAAATCCGGCCTTAACTTTCCACTCATCGGCAGAACTACAAGCGGTGTCCTCGTCAATCTCCAATGTCCTCCGCATCGGTTTGAACAGAAAAACTAATCCAAAGACAAAACAATGTTAAAATATCCTGTTAGGCGGCGAGTCTATGTAACTGCGGGTTATAAAAGAAAAAAGAAAAATGTGATGACAGAATAAAACCATTGTAATGCATATGTAATGCTATAGTACTCGTCAGTTGGCTACTGGTATGTAGGATAGCATGACTAACTTATATTACACAACTCTCCCCGCACGCGTTCTGCGAAGCTACTACTACTTAGCATTTGAGAGTGCAGATATCGATGATAACCTCCTCACCCATGTCATACTTGGTACTTTGTTACCAAGTTTTACTCCACGTCAACCAAACAGGCCGACCCCTTTTGAAATACTGTTATGTGAGACAGACCACAGAGACTGTTGCATAATGATAATATAAAAAAAAAAAAATGAAAGCAGGGACAACAAAAGGCGCAGATCATAACATGTTGAAATATAAACTCTAAAATATCAAGATTCATAATCCATTCACTAGACACAGTACAGCGTTTATCTGGCAAGTCCACCTCGCATGACTACAGAACCTGACCTCTGACCTCCAACCTCCTCCCTTCTGGGGCGAGAACCCGGTCATGCGGTGACTCGGGTGAAAAGGTTTCCTAGGCCAACACATGAAGACCCGCCTAGAGCCCAACGGCCTCACGATGGACATGAGGTCCAACACAGTGCTGCTACAACACAGCCATGGGAACCAACAGACTTGGTTTAATGTTTATTTTTCTATTGGTTGTTGATGACGTCGTCACATTCGCCGTCTTTCTGATGATTGGCTCAGCCATGGCACTGCTTCCTTCTGACCTTCTCATTGCAATCAATCAGCACAAGCCAATTAAGGTCTCCATGGTAACCAACGCAGGAATAATACAATCAATTAAGCTTTTGAGTCTTTAGAGATACATCCAAGATGGCCGTGGTCAGTGAATTGACCCGGGTTTTCTTTAGAGCGACAGCACGAACCCACCGTGTCACACATTTTGTAAGGGACTTGCAAACAATTCCAAAATGTCATGACCCTCACGGCATTTTGTTGCTGAAATTTAACGAAGCGAACAAGTCTGACACCGGTAGCCGACGAGTTCATCGGCAAAAGGAAAGCGGTGAGGGTCATGAGATGGAGTCCCGTTGTGCTTGTGTTTGGTGGTGGGCAAGTGGATACTAAGCCAAATATGCAAAATGGGTGTAATATTGCTTTAAATAACTGAACATAACTGAGTTTTTGTTGTTCATCGTTCAAGAAATCCTGTTTAGTTTCCTTCTCTCTCGGTCTCAGTCTCTTCTACTGATGGAAACCACTGTCCAGCCGATCTCTATGCAAGTTGCACCATTATATGCAATACAAATATATATAAATATAGTTTACAAAATCATTTTACTGTATGATTAGTAAGACCTGGCATGCTACTGTACTAATTTAAACCGAGCTATGATTTGTGATCTTGTTGCAAAAAACAATAGATTAGAGGAGGCAATAGTGTTTGCTACTAGCTAAGTGCAGTAAGTTATGAACAGTTATTAAAAAACAAAAAAGGTACGTGGACATGTTAATTTGGCTATTAACGCTGTGTAACGTGGAACATTACTCCGGTACGGTTGGCTGTATGGCAAAAAAAGCTGGAGGTAAAAATCTATAGTTCAGAGTAACTGTGTAACAGTCGTATACAAAGCTAATCGAGGCTAGTTTGGTATCGTACATACTTCCCTTTTCACCGTGTCTATGTTCTACGACAGCACTCCCCTCGTCCGCCTCCACCGCCCCAGCTAACCCCTGAGCTAGGGCTGCAACGATTAGTCGATTAATCGGTTAGTCGATCGACAGAAAAGTAACAAATCAAATTTCTCTAATCGTTTAGGTCATTTATCAAGTACAAATACCAAACAATGGCTGCTTGATGCTTCAGAAATTCCAATGTTTGGTTCATGGTTCACTATAAAATGAATACTTTTCTTGAATGCTTGTCAGATAAAGCAAGCAAATTTAAGACATCACTTTGGACTCTGGTAACTTGTGACGGCATTTTCTATTATTTAAGACATTTTCTAGACTAAATGATAAATCGAAAAAACGATCGTTAGATTAATCGACTATGAAAATAATAGTTAGTTGCAGCCCTACCCTGAGCTCCACCGGAGCCATCAGCGTCGCGTCTAATGAGCACTAACTGTCAACTTTATAACTCGGCTGGGAAACGCTGCTGTTATAATTAATGGGAGGTGCTCCACAGACGTCCAGCCAAAAAACAACAACACAGAGCTTCAATTCTTCGATGGCGAACGCTATCGCCACTTTCACTCCTAATTGACATCGTTCTTTGCACATTGATTGCTTTCAACGTACAAAGAAACGTTTCGCGGCGCGCCCTGTGGAGCACATGTAACGGTGGGTTGACGTGGCGCCGACGGCCACGCAGCGTATTCAGTGGAGCCCCGGTGGCGGTCAGGGGGGTTCGCTGTCCCCACAAGGTGATGGAGACCGGGGGGAGTGTGCGTGTGCAGGGCGGGCGGCCATCAGGATGTGGGGACCGTCTGGGTCTGGTATATGGACGCCTTGTCTTTCAACAGGTCCAGACACAGGTGGCAGCTCCAGCTTCCTGTTGGGACGCCACACAGGGGAGCGTTACGACCGGCTCTGAAGCTCTGCTCATATTTAGTGCTTTAGTTTCTGTACACGTCACAACAGCGTAGGGCAGCAACGATTAGTCAATCAAATCAAATTTGTATAAATGATTAACCGTGGAGGTCATTTATCAAGTACAAATACATTTGCTGCTTGATGCTTCAGAAATGTTTTAAATGTTTGGATCATTAGAAAATAAATCATTTGTCTTGGCTGCTTGTCAGATAAAGCAAGCAAATTTAAGATATCACTTTGAACTCTGGTAACTTGTGATGGCCTTTGCTATTATTTATGCTATTAGACATTTTCTGTACTAAATGAATGGATAGTTGCAGCCCTACAACAGTGAGTCATAGGGCTTGTTGTGGCGTAAACAGTTTAAACCAACTGCAGCCCCCCGGGGGTTTATAAGCACACAGATAAGTTACAGAACAAACACAGTTACAGAACAAACAGTCTTCCATGGACAATTACGAATAATAAAAACCCAACACGAATCTCTGAATCTCTTTCCGACTGTCTTTCTCACACACACATACACACATACAAGAGTCCTATACACGAGTGGGTACCCATGTCTGAGAACAGAGACTAAACAGGAAGTGACATCACGTGATGCGGCTAGCTTACCCTCGGGAGGCTCGGCCATGGGGGGGTTGAGGCAGTACATGTGATAGCCTCGATCACAGTCATCGCAGAACAGCAGCTGGTCCTGCAGGACGCACAGCCAACAGCCAGTCAGTACACAGTTCCAGCAAATCAGTACACAGCATCGGCGACACACGAGCCAATTAGCAAATCAGAATCATATCTTTTTTTTAAATCTAGTTTTCTAATCACTTGATAGTAATCTTTTAATTTATTTCTACCTCTCGAATGTATCTCTGTGATTCTGAATCGTTTTTATTTTAATTTATTGATCGGCTCCATCCGGCCGCAACCGCCAATCAGAACACAGCACCCGGCCAACACCAGGCCAATCCAAGCCAAACCGAGGGGACGCTATCCGTTGCACTCACGTCGTTCTCAGAGGTGCCGCACATGTTGCAGCACTTGCACTCGATGCACTGCCAGCGGTACGTCTTCACCGCGGCCATCATGACCGGAGTGAACTGCAGACACGAGGGATGGCCTGCGTGGGATGGGACACGTGTTTTATTTATCATTTACAATATTTATACATTGCAATTCACCAGAGAAGGAAAAAAACAACATCAAGCCACACACAGGGACGGCCCCCGGATGTGACATGAACACCAGCTATGTCGTTGGCGTCTCTGATTGGTTCAAACGGGTGCCGGATGACATCACCAACAGCCGCTGCCATACGTGTGTTTTCACCAGAGGGTGGCGCTGTTTGGGTTAGCGGCTAGCGGCGCCGCAATGTGTCCCTACCCGAGCGTCCGCAGTCGGAGCAGGACTGCAGCTCCTCCGATTGGCCGGTCTTGTGGTTGGTCTTGGAGTCTCCCAGGCAGAAGTCACAGTAGTTGTTGGGCAGCGCACAGCCATCCGGACCTTTCTTGGGCGCTGACGGGATCCAGAAAGCAGGAGAAAACAGTCCTTAAAAAGGAGCTATAGGTCGATATTTAGCCACTAGATGTCGCACTAGAGCACCAGGTTCTCAGAACAAAACAACTGGGTTAGTTCTTCACCATCTTAACTCCCCCCCCCCCCCCCCCCCCCCCTAACTTTGCGTGCCTCACTCTCTATTTAAACGCGGGTAAGGGTTTAGCAACGGTTTCAAAGGGAGGGACTAAAATGAACTCTCACGCACGGCATGTGCGCCATCATGAACGCGCGGCCGGCCCGGCTACCAAAACAAAGAAGGGAAGCTCGGATTACAACACACACAGCGGGAGTGTGACTTCGTTCTCTGGTCAGGACGCCATTACGCCACTACATCTTTCCATAGCCAGTAGTATCATAGGATATGTCCCCAACACAATAATGTACAGTATCATACAATATCATAGCATATGTCCCCAACATAGTGTAATGCGACTATCGTCTTGTCTTATTTATTTATCTATTATTTATGACATTTTATAGACCAAATGATTTATCGTGGCGTAGTGAGCTTACTCTTTGGTTCTTCGGGGGGCGGTGGGGGGGGCTCATGGACCTCGGGTGCAGCGTCCTCGCCCTCCTCCTGGGCCAGGTGGGAGTGGGCGTAGTGGTAGCTCAGCCCGGGCCGGTTCTTGTAGCGCTTGCCGCAAACTGTCACCACACGTCACATGGGTTAAGACACGAGCCACGACGGACCGTCGCAGGCTCCTTCAGAAGGATTATCGGTCGTCTTTCAGACCGCGACCAAAAATATATTCTCATGCATTTGTTGTATTTGTTGTAGGGAGAATTGTTTGGTATTGTCAAGCAATTTGGTGAAAATGTTGCAGTTTTTTTTATTGCCTTTTCACAATAATTTGGCATTTGCCTAAATATTATTCCATATTTTCTATTAGATGTGTACGTTTTCCTGTAAATGTGACAAAAGACTGTTCTGAATGTGAATAACTAATAATTAGAATGAAGCAAAAGTTGCGACTAAAATGTACACCTTAAAAAGGCAGACACTTCAGCTTGAGGTGGAAAGTTTATATATTCTGTGATACTGACGCAAATGCTTGATTTCAAGTGTTAGGGTTAGCATGCCATGGGAACTTTCCCAATCTCATTTCTCCCAACGCGATCGCGTCGCCTCACCACAGTTTCTCCTCTTGTCACCATGAACCTCTCTCTTTCTCGGTCTCTCTCTCTAGCTTGTCACAGAAGCAGCCGGGCCGGGCCGGGCCGGGCCTGCCATCTTTAAGGAGATTTTATATTCAGAGTAGAGGTCTTCTTCACGGGGTCTACCCGAACCCCTGGGTCTGTCTATCTTTATGTGTAGTACCCGAGTGTATCCGAGTAGACCCGTGATCAGTGCTGATCACCAGAGAGATGTGTGTGTAGTGCTGTGTAACTTGCGTAATGATTAGGCTGACCATGAGGATCAGATGACAAGAGTGGGAAATAAGGTGAAAAACAGCGAGAAATTAGGGGAAAAACACGTTGAGCGGGATAAACTCTATGCGTGTTAACCATGAATGTGTGTGTGTGTGTGTGTGTGTGTGTGCGTGTGTGTGCGTGTGTGTTTCCTAAACACACACACAGAGACACAAAGTAATAGAACAGCCAAAACAAGTAGTAAAGAACACGCAGACAAGGCAAAGACTGGAGTTCAAAAAGGAATGAAAAAGAAATATACCTCTTTCAGAAGGTTTTGAAATATGCTTTTGTTTGACAGAGTCTGGAAGAGAAATGAGAGAAAGCGTGTGAAAGAAAAAGAGAAAAAGAGAGAGAGGGGAAGATGAGCACGGAGCGAGAGAGACTCAGAGAAGCAGCAACTCCCCGGGCGACAGACACAGAAGGAGAGTAGCAGCAGAAAGTCAAACAGAGTCACAGAGAAACACTAAGCAGAAGTAGAAAAGTGACTCAGCGATAACCCCCCCCTGCCCACCCTTCCCACTGTCATGCTGGTTATCTATGTCATGCATCTAGTGTCTCTATTGGGATTAACAATGTTTATCACATCGTAGGTCCCAGGGTTAAGTGGTACGGAGCAGGGTCTCGGCTCTGTACCCCTTCAGGGGCTGTAAGGCGTAAGCTGGTGGTCTGACATTGCCAGACCAATTCGCAAATGTGTATTGGTCCGCAATTGGATAGAGCGACGATATGTGTGACGTAAATTAAACTTTTATCAAATCCTGTCGGAGGTACAACAAACACTTCCTTCTTATCAAAAAAAGCATTAAGTGCATTTGTTTGTTCTTCTTTTAGAGAAAACCGACCCGCCCAGTTTGTTTAATACTGTCGCGATAGTTCCACAGACCGCGCCACATCAGTGCTGACGTGGACCGGTCTGTTCCACATCACCACATTTTTGTAAACAACCATCTTGGTTGTTTCCAAAAATGGCTCAACGGCACTCCTCTGTTCAGTCATCGTATCAAACCCGCCCCATATTAGATAAAAGGTTGTGCATGGTCCGACCCGGGCCGGGTCGGCTGGAAATCTGCCACTCACTGTCGCATGCGTAGGGCTTGTCCCGGTCCTCCAGAGCTGCCGTGTCCAGCTTCTTCCTGCTGGAGCTCACCCCACGACCCTGCGGACACACACCACCACAACAACACACTGGTCAACAGACAGACACACGAGGGATAGGGCTTGGTGTCGCCACTGATTACCCCAATCGAATCGATTCGATTCACAAGGTCCAGATTCAATATCGATTCGGGTAGGGATGTTTCAGGCACAATACCAATTGTGCAACTCTACAGACTCTACAGTCAGTGAGCGTGACCAGAGAGAAGTGTGCTATATGATATAAGTGTGCATATTTTAAAAGATCGATCTCAGGATTTTATGAATCGCTATTGGATCATTCAAATAAAGATCGTTTTGAATTGGGAAAAAAATATTTTTTTAAACCAGACCCTAATGAGGGGAGCAGGGGAGTCTAGTAAAGGTTCTGGGTTCAAACCCCAATGTCTGAAGTTGTATTACCTTTCCCTTGCCTTTGCCTCTTCTCTTGGGGGTATCTTCCTCATAGTCTTCATCGTCGAGGTCATCCAGGTAGTCTTCAGGTTCCAGGATTCTCTAAGAGCGACGGGTGAGACGACAGGATGTTAGCCGTTAGCCAAAAGTCTAGCATTTAAAGTTAAATTCAGTTAAAAATGTTTCCCCCGTATTTCCTGATCAATAAAGTATTATCTTATCTTTTCTTAAAGATAAAACCAAACCTAAACCTAACCCTAAAATCAAACCCAAACCCTAAAACCTAACCCTGACACCAAACCCCAAAACCACACCCTAACCGAACCCAGAGCCAGGAGGTACGATGCTGTGACGGACCTTCCTGGACCGGGACGCGGTGGTCGGGGGGGGTATGTAGTCACTCAGGCTGGGCTCGTCCTCGCTGGGCCGGGCCTCGGCGGCCCCTCTCTTGTCGGGGGTCTCCCCCTTTAGCAGGGCCTCCAGGCTGCTCCCGTCCGAGCTCAGCACACTGTCCTTCTTAAGGCCCAGGTCCAGCTCTACACACACGCACACACACAACGTTAGCAACACAGGAACCATCAGAGACTACACACTGATCCAGCCTACGTTTCTTCTACTTTTATTTATATATTCATTATATTTTGTTGGCATAGACCAGGCCTGGGGAATCTGTTCCACAAAGGGCCGGTGTGGCTGCAGGTTTTTGTTCAAACCAACCAAGAGCACACAGTTTGACCAATCAGCTCTCTGAAGACTGAGATCAGTTGATTAAATGAGTCAAGTCTGGTGTGCTGCTGCTTGGTTGGAACAAAAACCTGCAGCCACACCGGCCCTTTGTGGAACAGATTCCCCAGGCCTGGCATAGACTATATTTTGAATGTATTTTCTTAGCTTTTTACAGCAGTACGATACATATGGTATAACGGCTGTCGTAAGGTAACATAGGACCCTGATGCAGAGCCTTGTGGCACCTGACTTCAGAGGAGGGAAGATGAGCCTCGGGTCCTCGGGGGGGTGAGCTCTCCTCTTCTTCCTCCATCGTCTGGAGGGGTAGGTGTACAGCTGCCCCGGAGCCACGCCTGGACAACCCCAGAGAGAGAGACAGAGAGAGAGAGAGACAGAGACAGAGAGAGTACATATAATAGAATACAACTTTATTTGCCACAAGCGGGAATTTGTTGTGCACATGCACAGGGTCGGCAAAAACAGTAAAGGGCAATCATAAACATGTGTACATACACAACATGCGTGTGTGTGTGTGTGTGTGTGTGTGTGTGTGTGTGTGTGTGTGTGTGTGTGTGTGTGTGTGTGTGTGTGTGTGTGTGCGTGCGTCCACGTGCGCTCACCTGGTCCGCGGTGTCTCTTCTCCATCCAGATGTAGCAGTTGCTCTGGGCGACGCCGGTCTGGGAGTCCAGGAAGGGCATGCGCACGCTCCGCTCGGCACACAGCCTGGCGTTGTAGTTGTGGCACTGCTCCATCGCATCCCTGTAGTACTGCTCTCCCAAGCTACGCTCGGAAACCGAAAACACACACATACACACACACACACACGTCAGATACTATAACACCATACTCAGGTTTCTGTCCATGTGAGGACCATTCTGTTACATTATATAATAATTAAGGCCAGTTAAACGGGACATTTCCCCGTGTGTGAAACAGCGACCCCTAGCGTCACAGAATCGGTTGGTCACACTTTCCTATGTCGAAAACGTTGGGTTGTTTTTTGTTTTTTTTTGCAACGTCAGAAATGTAACGCGATATGTATTACGAAACCAGAGGACAGAAAACGTCGGTAAAGTACATTTATTAGAGAAAGTCCTGGTCCTGGACCCAGGGGGGGGGGGGGGGGGGGGGGTTGCAACAAGTCCGTTAACATACGGAAGTATTCAATGTCGAAAATATAGCATCCTCCCTCAGACGTAAAGAAAGAGTGTCAAATGTGGACATTTTTTGTATTGCCCCTATGTCATCCCCCATGTGTGACCCTGGTCCAGGGACCTGGGTTAAGGTCTGGTACCCCCCCAGACCACCACCAACCATTAAAATACAACAACACTGTGTGGGTCCGCAAAGATGGTCCTCAAAACGTGACGGTTTCCCAAAACACAGTCCCGTCCTTACACCCACAAACGCAGGAGAAAGCGACTCCTAAACTCAGGCATTCATTCATTCATTCGTTCATTCATTCATTCTGAGTCACTTGGGCGACGGCCAGCAGTCTTTAACTGCGCTAATGTGGACCAGAATAGACTAGCCCCCTAACCTCGTCCCCCATCTCACCGCGGCACGCCTGGGGACGGGATGCTGCTAATGTGCGTTTATTTGGCTTTCAGTGACATGGGGGGTTTAAGCAGCAGCGAGAGGGAGGGCGGGACTTCCGGCAGAAAGACATCCGTTACGTTTCGGATATTGCTATATTTCGTCCAATTCTTCGTCCGAGCGCCATGTGTAATCCGGTAACCCCGATGTCCCAATGTAAACCCGATGTCGCCGTTGTTGTTGTTATTGTTGTTATTGATATTCCTGTCGTGTTCCCGGTCTTCCTCTCGCTCCAGGAAAACCGTTAACCGGCCGTACAAAAAAGCTCATAGGAAGTAAAAAAGGGGGCCGGAAATCGCGTTGCGGCAGACCGGGATAACGCGACAACGCGGGACCCTCTCTCCCAGCCCGAGACTTGCCCCTATTAGCCTTTCTGCACACAAGCAAAACTACCCTAGCACGGCAAGCCAGTACTCTATAGAAATAACACGATAAGATGGCTTGATTAAACAGGCGATATTAAGGTACAGACGACAAAAAATAAGACGGCGGTAGTTGTTTAAGAAGAAGAGGAGGACGAAGGAAGAGGAGCGCCATCTGCTTCTTCTGCGTTACAGTTCCCACTTCCATGGCCGGACCGCGGAGAGACGTTGGCGGCTCCGCTAGCGGCCGTTAACCGTAGAGACGAGGCGGACTAAGACGTGCTTATGTCCCGCTAACCTACCCCCCTACCGTCCCCCCGCTAGTACCGGGACAGCATGGCGGTGTGTGGTGAGGTGAGGTGTGGTGCGGTGTGTGTGAAAAGACAAAGTAGAAACACTTACAGTTTGACAACATTCTCAACAACAGCAGCCATCTTGGGTTTAATACACGGTGGAAAAGTCGTTGACAGTCAGGCTTGTGTTTCCCCCCCTGGCGGCGTGCGGGAAACAGCGCCCTCCCGCGGCCGCCGCGCGTCACTGCTATCCCGGGGGAAAATGGTGACTTTATAATATCTCTGTAACTTTATAATATCTCTGTAACTTTATATATCTCTAACATTTATTTTTACACCGTTACGTCCACATTTAAACCCTTTTTTTGGGGGGGGCAGGTAAAGCTTTGTTCAGAATATGTCCCAAGCTGAGGATGAATACGTTGGAAATAGCCATTAAAAATAGGCTGTTTATGATTAAGATTAAGATTTACTTTATTAATCCCACATTGGGGAAATTCTTTTATCACTCAACTTTTTTTTTTCTTCTTTTTTTTTACACACACACACACACACACAGGCCTGAAATACATGCACACACACAAATACAGACATTGTTGAATTATATAACCAGATCAATAAAGTGGTGCATTACGTTGTTTTATCGTGTGGTATAATCTGCAAATCTGCACCCAGAGACATGATATCTAATGAATTAAACAATGCCAGGTTGTAAGTGTACATGGTCTAGGTCATACTTTTAACAATAATCTTTAAAAAAAATAAATTACAATGCGATATCAAACCCAGGATAGCCCAAAAATAAAACGAATCGCAGTTGTTTTGAATAAACCATTTTATTATTCCTAATATTAGATGTAGATACACAAGTCAACAAACATTTGTCGATCTGTCATGAAAATGCTCCACAGCACACTGACATCGTGTGGAAGGGTCTGGAATTACACACTCGTACCTGGAAATGGACAGCAGTTATAGGTACTTGTTGCATTAGTAACAGTAGTTAAGTAGTAGTAATAACAGTAGCAATAATGATGATAATAGTAATTAATAATAGTAGTGGTATTAACAACTCTGAAATACTCACAGAGGAAGGAACAGACATTCGTCAAAAGAAATGAGAAAAATGAAGGTCGGTTGTGAAGGCTTATCAAATGCTGCGAGACAGACCGCTGAATGATAAAATACAAGCTTTTTCTAGACAGTGCGTTTCCTGTCTTCTTCTACAAAAAGGAAGCTCAAATTGGTGCCAATCTTTTTATCACTCATTTAAAATACTTATCAAGTAAAACAATCTTTTTTTCCCCTTGTAAAATACTTCATTGTTACAAGAACTGTTTGACGAGACAACTTAGCCTTTAGCATCCGCCCCTTTCACCTCAATTGCGAGCGCTTCCTTGGGGAGGTGAGCGGTCGGCTGTGGCGGTGCATTGTCATCTCAACAGCATTCAATGTCTGATTCCAGTTATAGCCAAGAACAGTTAAGAGTGGGTTGCCAGTGTGTGTGATGCGATTAAAAAGAGAGATGAGAGAAAAAGTGTGTTTGTGTGTGTGTGAATACCAGTTTTTTTTTCTTCTTTTTTTGCTTTACCTGACCAATTTTAGGAACCATCACGATTAACATTCAAATCAAGCGATAAGAAAATACTTTATAGACATGAATTCACTTGGATTCCTTAAGCCTCCGTGTGAGACCATAATCCCTGTTTATGGTATATGCCCCAAAATCAGTAGCTCTTTCCCCCCCTCAATAATAAACACATTGATCACAGATCTTCATCCAGCCCCCAGAAGACAACCAGGAGACTCCTCTCGCAAGAGGCAGAAGGCGCCATGCAGGTAAGGCATTGACATTGTTCCAGGGATCAACTAAAGGTAGTTCACTTCACCCAACAGGCAAAATATCAGGTTGTTGTTTGGTGAGGGATTCATTTGAAATGAAATGAAGCGAGTTGTCTTGGTGGAACCGGTTAGCTCTGGTATTACATCAAGGCTTCGACTTGGTTGGCGTGGGAATACTACATTCAAAATGGATTTCAAATGACCCCCAAATCACACAGGTCGTCGCTTACTGACGCCCCGGGATTTCAATCATTCAGTAGTACACTTGACTTCACTATACAATCTTTATTTTCACAAGTACAAAAACCAAATTTTTATACGTTTTTTTTTTTGTTTTGTCTTTTTTACCAACAATGGTATAGAAGTCCCAACCACAAGCACCTCTAATGCGCCGACGGGCGGGCATGTACCACCGATGTGTGTGTTAGACTAAATGTATTCCTTCCCATTCAACCCTGTTTTTGAGTGTCGTCCTCGCGACAGAGTTTCTCCCTGATCGGTGGCCGACCGCCGTTTCTACACGTTGGTTCTGAAATGGACGAGTGTGAAACCACTACATAACGCTCTCCTCCTCCTCTCCGCAGACGCACAGCGGACAGAGAGCCGAATCGGCAAAACCACAATGGAACAATTGGTACGAGTATAAACCTACGCAAATTCATGCCACATAACGCAAGAGCACATCTAAATATAATTTAGGACTCTTTCGAAACAGAGTTTGAAACCGAACCGTTTTTATCAAATGGAAAACGTCCCGTCTTCATAATATTCGGCTATGGGATGGCCTGCTGACATACGTTAGGCGGCACGTTAATCGAAACATTGGCGTGATATCCACAGCCTGATGTTGCGAAGGAACAGTTGGGGTTTGGTGAGGCTCGGTTGACCCCGTCTGGGACCAGGAGAACTAAGGACCCCGTCTGGGACCAGGAGAACTAAGGACCCCGTCCGGGACCAGGAGAACTAAGGAGCATCCTTTACTCTGACACTCCTCCGCCTGGTCTCTCCTGCCGTGGGACGCGTACGTCTGCTCCAGCCTGGGGTTCGTCTGCCACACCCCCCCGCCCCCCCGCCCGGTCATTTTAAGCACTATTATAAATTATTATATATGGATGACACGCAAAGACTGGGAACCGTCCTGGAGCAATGTGTGGTGCACTGCCAGCTTCTAAATAAAAATTATAATTATAATTATAATAATAATAAAATCATGTGGAAAATATATATAAAAAAACAAAAAAGCCGATTTTGAGACGTCCAAGATGCGCGTGTGTGTGTGTTGGTCTGATGTGTGCATAATGTGTGTGTAGGGTAGGAGAGCAGGGAATCAGATCTCTGATCAGGAATAACAAACGTGCAAAATCCAAACCACCACAAGTCTCACACACACTAGAGAACTAATCCCTCTGCTTTATACAGCAGCAAGGTCTAACACCAAGCAGCAAGAGATCACTGCAAGGAAATAATCCAGTACAAGCAAAACGAAAAGAATAATCAAATAATTAAAATAAAACCACTTGAAATATATATAATCATTTGCCCAATGTTGAAACTCGTGATCACTTACTGCACACAGCTAAAATTTGTTTAGCTTTATTTTTTTGTCTCAAAAAACACCTCATGAACTGTCATTCCTAAATTAAACAAAACAAGAATACAGAAGCAAGCCCAACATTCTCCACTAGTTAAACCAAATCATCGCTTTTCACAACATGAATCAAGATCACCTACTACCCTCATATTGATCAGCTTTGTTTGCTCCAACTTGCATTACCAAAAGATAAATAATAATAACAATAACAATAATAGCAATATATTTGGTCATGTTAATAACATCAACACCAAAAGCAAAATAGAAACAAGCAATGTCCTTCCCGAGAGAGAGAGAGAGAGAGAGAGAGAGAGAGAGAGAGAGAGAGAGAGAGAGAGAGAGAGAGAGAGAGAGAGAGAGAGAGACGGGATTAGACTTGAACATGCCTGCACTTCATCCGTCCTGTCCATGTTGTGATGTTAGTGACACAGCACCAGAATAACCTAAAACTAGGCTCCAGGAAGAAACTTAAACAATCTTTGTCCTGGCAGCAGAATCAATTTGGAATCACCTTGGAAACGGGAAGGGAACTAATGTCTGGATCACAAGATGGGGCCTTTGGGGTATTACCCCACGCTAACAGTTTGCGGTTAGCCAATGAACTGAGCTCTGCTGGTCAGCTGACGGCACAGGGGCAGGGCGGGATTGGTTCGCTGGCGGCGGGAGAATGTGGATTAAAATGCTAAAAGCAGGAATGATTGAACGGAAACAACAAAGAAAGAAAGAAAGAAAGAAAGAAGGGTCCATGTGAGACGCAACGCAATCCTCCGTCTTCTCCTCCTCCTCCTCCGGACCAGCGCTGGGGGAAGGCTGTGTGTGTTTATGTGCGCGCGCGTGTGTGTGTTTCTGTGTGAGATGAGGGTGCTTTTCCTTTCCGCCCGTTAATAAGCTCGGCTGAAAATGTTGACAATCATTGTATATCCATCAATGTTTTTTTTTCTCCACCCACATTCTCGATCTTCTTAAGCATTTCAAAAAAACAAACAAAAAATTCTATTTCTTCTTCCCGAAGAAGCTGAACCTCTTCTCGCGGTCCTTCTCCTTGCCGTCTTTGTTGCGCATGGTGACGGCGCCGGCGGCCACGTCCCCGCCGCCGCCCCCGGGGGAGATGGGGGGCATGGTCATGGCTCGGCTGATGGCCCTGGGCCCCACGGGAGACTCGCTGGCGCCCCCCGCTGGGATGGAGCTGAGGATGCTGCCGATCCAGGCACTCATCTCCGCCTTGGGGAAGGAGCGAGAGAGAGAGAGAGAGAGAGAGAGAGAGAGAGAGAGAGAGAGAGAGAGAGAGACGGTGTTTAGTTACTGATCGATGGTAATAATAATAATAATATTACTAATAATTAATTGGATTTTTATCAGGACCCAAGGCCTAACCTGACAGAGAAAAAGTGTGAATATTTTACATTTATTTATTTATTTATCTATTCATAACATTTTTGAATAAATAAAGTACCAAGGCATGCTCATCAGTGTGCACACTATTAAAATGTAGAAATAATCGTTTTGATCCAACATTTGATTTGTATCGAATCCATTTTTTCTCTCGGTCCTATCGTGTGTGTTTTTTTGGTCTGCTGTCTGCTGTCACATTGTTAGGGATAATAAAGAGCTCTGAATCTGATTCATAGTCTCACCTCATCCTTCGCTTGGAACAGGAACTCCTTTCCGTCCCCGAGCCTGCAGAAACAAAGCAGTAAATCAAAAGAAGTGTCAAAAAAATCTAATATACCGGTACATTGCCTTCAAAATTTCAAAATCAAAACAAAAAATAACATAAAACACCATCTTGTTATGGGTTCAGGTTGTTTTTTTTGTCCCTGTTCGCTCACCGTAGCTTGAAGACGTGTTTCCTCTTCTTGTAGTCGTTGGCGACCTCACACAAGGCCTCCCCCAGGCTGATAGGGACCTCGCCGTGGTAGGGGATCCCGTTGCTGGCGCTCTTGTTGTCCTTATAGAAGCCCAGGCTGCCCTTCCTCAGGACGCAGTACACATTCTGCCAGGACCTGCGGGCGGAGAAGCTGGGTTAGCGTGAAGTCAATCTCTTACAAACAGATATCTGCATATGAACGCAGAGAATCTGTAGGCCAGGGACCAGATTTGGGGATCGGAAGCGTTCTGGTTTCCGGCTTTGGTTGCATTCGGGTAAACAGTCCGCGTGGAGAGCAGAAGAGGCGGGAACGCATCGGCCGAAATGCAATCTGGGAACCCGTCGGCCATCGTCTGACGATGATTTAGCTTTTCATTAGCTACTTGTGAAAAGGTTCCCCCACTCCCGCTAACGATTCTAAAGTTAATCGTTTTTTGTCCCCATCACATCGCTGACGAGTCAGACTTTGATCTCCAGACTCACAGCACTAATAACTTTCTTTGTAGCTACTACTCCTGATTGTTCCCAGCCTCAGTTGCCATGCGCCCCCCCCTAAAGATCATGTAGTCAATTGTTTTTGTCACGACCATCACATCACTCACGGCGCTCTCCGCCCCCCCCCCCCCCCACGCTCCCCCACGCTCTGCTCTCTCCACACTCACCTGTTGGCCGCCTTCTTGGTGTGGGTCTCCATCTCGTGCTTGCGGCAGAGGATGCCCTCCTGGGCCTCGGGTTCCGACTCGGCGCCCCCCCTGCTGGGCAGCGTGGCGGACGGGTCGAGGCGGGACGACGCCAGCCCGCTGTCCCGTCCCGGGCCGTTGACCGAATCGGACTCGGATCCCTGGGGGACCGCAGGAGAACAGGTGAGGTGTGCGCAGGTGAGACGTTAAGGAGGAACGGGGGAACACACACACACACACACACCCGGAGATCAGAGAGGTGTGGTCAGCTGATCGGCCAGCCAAGTAGCAGCAGAGCAGCCGTTTACACTCAAAGACATGAGAAGCCGAGATGGTTCTAGCGTTGGCGGCAGCGGATGGTCGTCGTCGGTTGGCCCGCTACATGCTAACAAACACGAGGGCTACACTCCGCTACAGCGCTAACGAGGCTAGGGCTTAAGAAGGGGTGGGGTTGTATCAGAAACTCACTCTGGGGAGCTGCAATCTGTGAGTGCTTTGCACTTTCTGAGCGCTTTGCACTTTCTGAGCGCTTTGCGATTTGTGAGCGACTTGCAGTTTCTGCATGATCTGCAAGTTCGGACCGCTTTGAAATTTCGGAGCACTTTGCAATTTCTGAGCGACTTGCGATTTCTGCAATTTCTGAGCGGCTTCCAAGTTGTGAGCGACTTGCAAGTTGTGAGCACTCTGAAGACAAACAAACAGACACAAAAAAATCATACTCGACATACAAAATAAAATAATGACATAACACAGAAGAGCAAAAGTCCAAAAGCCTTTCAACGCCACAACAAATCTGTCAATCATCTACAGTGACACGCAGAACTAAACTAACAGCAACATTAGCTTGAGGACAGCAATGCATTAGCTTCAGGACAACATGTTATCTTTAGAACAACAAGACATTAGTTTAAGATCAACAACAACAACATTAGCGTGAGGACAAGGACACATCAGGTTCAACACAACGACCACACATTAGCTTAGGGATAGAGCTAGCGCTGCTACACGGCTACGGGTCACTACCGCCTTCCCTGGTGGACCAGGCACCACAGCTCATGGATCTGTGCACCTGTACATCTAGCATCGCCATGGTAACCGCTAGTTAGTAGGTGTGCGTTGTACTGCATGCTTTACAATGAAGCAATGGTGCATTCGTGACAGAGAGAAGCTAGCTACATCCAGTTGACCAGAAGGGGGCGGGGCTAACACATGGGGGTGGAGCTATCACAGAGGGGGAGGGAGGGGCCATCACAAGGGAGGGGCCAATGAGGGGCAGCGCGGGGCTGCAGGTGACAGCTGGGCGGTGGAGGAGATGCAGCGCTGGGCCATGTTGCCAGGTACTCACACGGTCCGTCTGCTTGGGTCTATACACACGCTTAGGCTCAGATTTCTGTCCCGCTGTTAACGACAGCGATAACGACAGCTGCCGGAAACGCAACAAGAAATGGTTAAGAAAATCTTTACCATCCATCAGTCCATCTATCTTATTGAGACAACAACAGGCGGAAGAGGAATTTGAGATTTTGAGATTGTTTTCCTGTGATGTGAAAAAAACCTACCATGGTGGGTTTTGATTTTGGTTGTAGATGTGAGAAGGCTAACAGGTAGTTAAGTGTGTTTGGTATGTGTGTTTTCATCATGCAAACCCTTGCTAGCCAAGTAAAATAAAAAATAATGTGACACGTAGAAAAATAAAATATCCGAAGATATGGTTATGGTAAAAATGTTGGTGATGGTTCTCCATGAACACATTTTGACATTTGAGTACAAGCTTATACTGTATATATAAAAGCTTATATATGGCATTAGACTCAATGGTTTGCTGTACATTTTACTCGCCCATAGTAACATATATATTTTTTATATAAATATACAATATAAATAGATGTAATATATATAACATTTATATAACGTTTATATACCTGTGAGGTGTCGTTGTCGCTGTGAACTCCATTAACCGAAATGGACTGGTTCAGAGTGGTCTGGTCTAGACTTGTCCTGGGGTAGAGAGAGATAGACACAATGATTGAGTGAGTGAGTGAGTGAGTGAGACAGAGACAGAGAGAGAGAGGGAGAGAGAGAGAGAGAGAGAGAGAGAGCGAGCTGTAGAAGGGTTATAATTAATACAGAACCTACCTGGCTGCTGATTCGTGGAGCTGGCTCTCGGCCTCTGATTGGACGACCTCCGTGGGGGCGGGCGTGGGTGGCCTCCTTGCCCGCTCCTCCTCCTCTAGCCTCTTCTGGAGGTCATGCTCCTCCAGCTGTCGAAAGGTCAATCAAACTTTATTTATACAGCACTTTTCGTGCAAAGTAGCAATTCAAAGTGCTTAACCAAGGAAACAACACATCCTGGATTCTGATTGGTCAATTACTGAATTCCCCCCTTAGAAACTTTTTCTATTGACATCCTTGCTGTACTGACACTGACTAGCTCAACTGGTAGAGCAAGGCATTAACGTTGCCAGGGTTAGGGGTTTGATTTCCACTGGGACCACGCATGCTAAAAATGTATGCACTCACGGTATATTAAGACGCTTTGGATAAAAGCGTCCACCAAATGGCATATATATATATATATTGTTGTAAGTCACTTTGGACAAAAGTGTCTGGTAAATGTCCTAAATGTAAATGTAAAATGTAAATATCTAGATGTCTCCGTACCGTGGTGAGTTTCTCCAGCATGACAAAGCGTTCATCCCAGCCCGCGGCGAGCTTCTCGAACTCCTCGTGGCGTTTGATGAGACTCTCCACCTCGTCCACGTTGCCGCCCAGCTCCGCTGCACGCACCAGAGGCTCCTGGCCCGCCAGCCACGACTCAGCCACGCACGCGTCCCGGCCGAACTGCAGCACCTCCAACACTGAGGCACGCACACACAAGCAAAGAAAGAGGGGAATTTAGACAGCATGAACCATGTGACATCACACACACAGACAGGCATGTACACACCCGCACACACACACACACACACACACACACACACACACACAAACAGAGAATGGTGTTCAGACAGCGTGAACCACATGACATCACACACACACACACACACACACACAAACACACACATAAGGGTGACCCAGAAGCCGGCCATAACAACATTACAGGCCTGCATTCAGACCAGACCAGGTGAGTAGAAGACAGAGCGTACCGATCTGCAGGTGGTCCATCTTGTCCTGCCACTTCTTGTTGATCATCTCCCTCTTCTCCTGTAGCTGAGATAGCTTCTCCAGGATCTGTGAACATTCAGCCAATCAGAGGACACCGAGAAAAGGCATGCGACTGGTCAACAGCCAATTGAGAATCAAGCCAAAATGGAGCAATGTTTCTTTACTTTTTCAATAGACTTAACAGTTTCTTCCCTAAATGAAAATCATTCCCATTCTTTTTCAGTTCAATAGATTAACAGGTGAGGGTTTTTTTTGTATTCAAATTAAGAAATATACATATATAACATATGAACTCAGGAAAGTTCCTAGATATGAAATCAGTTTGGACAGGCGAGTTTTGACAGGTGAGTTTGCCAGGTGTACGAGAGAGTGATGACTCTCGGTACCTCGTCTCTGGCGTAGTGGTTGTTATTGATGAGGGTGTGGCCCATGTCGTTGCAGGCGGTGAAGCTGTCCGCTCGCGTCTCTATCTCTGACTTGATGTCCTGGTGGTTGGCGATGACCAGCCCTGCTGACGACACGTCTCTGGAGGAGGAACGAGGCAGAGGAACCAGCCAATCAGGATTGCGGATCAAATCAGTCAATCAAACTTTATTCATACAAAGCGATTTAACTAGGGAAACGACATGACAATCACTAAGAAATACAAAAAGTTTAAATCGCAAAAAATAAATAAATCTGATCTTAAACCTTGTTTTTTAAAAATCCCTTTTTTAATTTCAATTAAAAAAAAGTATAGGCTTAACTTAATCATTGCCGCCTAACTCTCGAAATGTAAATGTAAACCATTCTATTACCCATATGTTTTGTTTGTTTAGATCTGTGTGCATTTGTAATGCTATACCCAAAAATAAATTATCATCCCAAAAAATATATATATTTGAGGGGATGTCAGGGTGTCAGGTGACCACAGGCGCCCTCACCTGGGGCTGTCGTGGGCGTCCATCTGCAGGTTGACCCCGTCCATCCACAGCATGAGGTCGCGCACCATGTTGAAGAACCGGAACTTCTCCACCGTGTCCAGCAGGACGAGCCGGCGAGACTGGCCCGCCTCCTGCAGCTCCTCCCAAGCCTCAGTCACCGCGTGCTCGCTCTTCTGGATGTCCTCCGCTTTCTCCCCTGCGTACGCCTTCTGGAGCCGTGCCGCGTCATCCTGCACCTGGTTCACCTGGGGGGGGGGGGGGGCAACAACGACAACAATAACACAAGGTCAAATGGTTGGTCCCCCAGCCAAGCTTCAACCACCTTTCAGACACCCGACAAACATGAGGCAGAGGTAAGTTTCTCTCTAAGGTAGGACATTGAGCAAAAAAACATAAACATAAACCTCTCATGTGTACATAGCAGTGATTAGATTCTATCAGATTGTAATTATTATTTTCTACGTTAATACTTGTTTTGACTGGGGAATGGAGAATGCTGTTCATGTTATTTGGGGATCAATAGATCTGTAATGAATGAGTAGAATATTGATGTGTGACCTCAGCTGTACTATTCCTCTCATTACCATAATAAGAAGAATTACAATTTCACCAGACGGAAAGTTTTAAACTCCCAAACCGTGTGGGTGTACAACTCATTAATCTTTGCGTTGTCCACCACTCCCTGATGCCTGTGTTCTTTGTGATGTGTATGATGTTCTCTGCATGTGCATGATGTTCATCTTTTGTGATGTTCGTGTGTTTTCACAACAGATGGTCATACCTGTCCGCTGAGCGCCTGGATGTCGTGCTCGAAGGCGGTGTGCTGGCGGTGCAGGTGCTGCACGGTGTTGAGGTCGCGGCCCAGCTCGGCGGGCAACGCCTGCCGCTTCTCCTGCACGCGCCCCAGTGCCTCCGCGGCGTCCTGGTGGAAGCGGTGCAGCTCGTATGATGCCGCCAGCATCTGGGTGCGTGTGTCGATCAGCTCCAGCAGGTCGGCCCACGCCTCGTTCATGCCGTCCTTCCACTCCGCCACGCTGGCGTTCTCCGGGTGGCCCGACTCGATCAGCTCGTCCGCCAGGCCGTTCACGCTGTCCACGCGCTCCTGGCCGATGTTGCTGGTGTCGCGCGCAAACTCCCGGAACTTGTCCCTCAGCATCTGGAGACACGGAGGAGAGGAAGAGACAAAGCATGAAGGGAAGGTCAGGTGAGAGTGGTTTGGAAGTTAGCGGTGGCGCAACCCGCTAGTGAGCTGACCGTGTAGGCCAATGGTTCTGACCCAAATGTCTAAAAACATTACACTTTTGTGCATCTGCTTCCACACACATGGTTTTAACACAACCAACATTTGCCTGTAATATCAATCTTATCAATAAGCACCTATTACCATATACCAGATGCACAACAATGCAAAAAGAAGTCCTGCAATAATATTCACACCTAAACATTTTGTTACAGGCCAAAAAAAGGTAGAGTAGTAGTCGAGTAAATCTTGAATGACCCCGAGGGGCAATTTGGAAATTTGCAAATCGGAAAGCCAACCAACCGACCGAAGATTTTTTTGATGTCTGCTTGAAATGTTGTTAGCCTTAGTGGATTTCCGTGTCTTGTGGTGCGTTTGTGTGAAGATGGAGAAGGAACTCACGGTGACGTGTTCGTAGTCCTGGCCCAGCTCGTGGGAGCCGGCAACCACCTCCCTCTCAGCTATCCACTGCTCCAGGTCGTCCACTTCTCTCTTCAGCTGGGTCAGCCTGAGCCGGTCCTGCAAGCGCCCCCGCCGCTCCTCTGCCAGGTCTTTCAGACCTGCGTACAGCTTGTCCACCTGGGCTTGCCGTAGAGTGATTTTGTCGCTGTCAAGTCAGGAGTTGAAAGGTAAAAAATGTCAGACACATTGAGTGCAATGGGACAGAGGGCAGAGTAGCAATAGAAATAGTAGATTAAGACATGATTAGTAGATAGGGCTTGTTGGGATTTTTTGTTGGCGATACTCCACCATATTGAGAGGAATTCAAAGAGATGTAGTACTGTACAATCCTAAATCAACATAAATAAACCGTAACCGAGGCTAATGAAAACTTTGTTTTGCCACATCTCACATGATGTCTCCCCATAATAACAAATTATTTCCCAATTAATTACTAAACAATGGCCAAAAAGACATTCATGCCAACATAATAGCTAACATTCCAATGCTCCTATGCTTCCAAAATGGCGGCGGTCATTTTGATGTGACATAGCAATGTACAAGCCCTATAGTAGTTGTTTTTTTGAAGACGAGGGGTGGGGAGGGGGGAATAGGTTGACCTCTGACCTCTCAGGGTGCTCGCTGGTGACCATGAGACGGCTGCTGTTGGACAGCTGGTGGATGGTCTGGGCGTAGTTCTCCAGCGCCTGCTCCAGGGTCTGGTGCTTCTTCACCATCACCAGGGCACTCTGCTCATCCTGGGGGGGGGGGGGGGGGGGTGAGTGGAGGAGGGAAGAGGAGGAGAGGGTCAGGTGTGGAAGAACCAGTGTAGTGTAAGAATAGTGTAAGTATCTTAATAGTTAATATAAGTTACTATAACTAACATCTATAACTTGTATAACTAAAAAAACGAATAGATACATAATATATGGTTCTGTACATTCCCCTACATAGTTCTTTGCTTTGCTCCTCGTCTGATGGTGTTTTTCCTGCTTAGTGCCATTTAGTTATTTGTTGTTTAGTCATTGAGATTATTTTATCCAAAGTGATAAAAGTGAATTCAGATACAGCTAATTTATAAGCAGGTAAGAGTTGGACACCTTGCTCATACAACTTTAACCCACTACACTATCCTGCCTGCGATGACACCCTCACCTTGGCCTTCTCCTCCGACATCATGTGCAGCTCCTGCTCGCCCATCCAGGCCTCGGCCTCGGCAGCGTCAGCGAAGAACTGCTGGGCGCGATTGGCCTCGGCCAGGCGGCCGTGCCGTTCGTCCGTCTCGGCTATGAGCTGCGCCCACAGGTCCCGCATCTCTGCCAGCCGGCCCTCCAAAGCGGCCTGGCTGACGCCCCCGTCCACCTGGCCCTCGGCGCCGCCTCGCCGGTGGATGTCATCGATGCGCGGCTGGTGGCCCTGGATCTCCTTCTGCAGCGTCTGGAGAGAGACGAGCGAGCGAGATGAGACACACCCACACATGTGTAATTATGTTTAGTTCAATCAATCAATGTCATTGTATTGATGCGTTAGCGCTTTTCAGTGCAGAACCAGCAAAATACAAAGTGGTTAACAAGGGAAACGACACAACGAGACCAAGAAATTAGACTTGAGGTTTTTATACAAAAATGTTTTGACATAGTTCCGCATTTCTGTTAAATTGAATTGGACGTGTAAAAAATGAGGATGTTGTCTCCAGGAAGTGATGTTCATTAATAGCACTTAACCATGGTGTTATTATATATTCAATTCTATTTTATTCATATACGTGTATTAGGTTTCAATCAATATATCAATCACCATGTAGTCATATATTAGTGCCTTATTGTGCAAAACAGCAATACAAGCTGGTTAACAAGGGAAACGACAAGAACAAGAAATTAGTTGAGGTATCTTCTAAGATTTTGTAAAACAAATTGATATAGTTCTGTATTTGTCTTGAATTTCATTGGATATGTGAAAATGAGCATGTTGTCTTCAAGACAACCGGGTGGTAATATTACATAGAAACATGAGATTTCTTTTTAAAGACGGTGGTTCAGATAATGACGTGAATGTGTTGTGGAGCATGTTGTTCTGGTACCTGATTCTTCTTGATCAGTAACTGTACGGTGGGCAGGTCTTTCCCATGGTCTGTAGAGGTGGCCAGAGGCATCCTCTCCTTCATCCAGAGCTGGAGAAGCACAGCATCACAAGGGTTAAAGTCACACACTTACAGAGCCCATGTCAGGACAAGGCTTCGAATTAAATGAAAATGTTCTCAGTTCCACTAATCTCAACTGACTCTCTTAGGTTTCATGGGACAGTACAGTGCGTGTGTCATAAAGGGGGTGGGGGCTGTGGCATTCGGGCCTCAAATTACAGAGGCAGTGTACCGATGATGTCACCAATTACCCTCTTCTATGGGCCTCAATCATAACGAATCATACGCTACGAAACCCTAAGTGTCTGCAATATAATGGTAATATAATGTTTATTATATTGATTTATTGATGATAGCTCATTTGTCAGGGATTTATGATGAATACATTAATATAATAAACATTATACAAGTTTTTTTTTTCTGAGGCTGTAGATACATAAACAGCAACGTGAACAGGTTGTTGATACATAAACAGCAACTCACGCAGAGGTGAAAATAATATTTGAATATATTGTAAATCACCTCTATCCATCTATCTATTTGAACCCCCTAGCCCTCTAGAACCTCTACAATCTAGAATAACCGGTTTTTAGATTGTGTATATTATTTGTATTTCTAAGACGTGCATTAGGTTTCTGTTGTCTACTGTGAGTTTATTGTTTTGTCTTGTCCTGGCTGTCTCGTTGTAGCCTGGCATCGCCAGACCAATTCGCAAATGCGTATTAGTCTGGAACCTCTGAGTTCATTTACAATTTCCAAGGGGCATTTTTAACACCCAATAAAAGTACCTATCTATCTATCTATCTATCTATCTATCTATCTATCTATCTATCTATCTATCTATCTATCTATCTATCTATCCATCTATCCATCTATCCATCTATCTAATCTAATACAAGTACTTATCTGTCTGTCTGTCTGTCTGTCTGTCTAAAACCCCAACAGTGTCCAAACAGTGAAATCTTACGATCTCGTCCTCCAGGTCTCGGTTGAACTGGTGTGCCTCCTTGGAGGCCAAGAGCTGCTGTCTCCTGACCCGCAGGGGTTCCTGAAGCTTGGAGAAGCTGTCGGTGACCTGCCTCCGCTGGCCGTCCACCTCAGCCAGCCCCGCGTCCTCCTGGGTCAGGGCCTGCGCCTGGGACTGCAGCGCCTGCACCTCCTTCTCCCGCACGTCCATCTGGTGCTCCAGCATCTGCAGGGGAAAATCGGACACACAACGTCTCGATCACCGCCGGAATACAGCTGGACGAACCAAACAAACAGCAGACATCACATCGCAATGACCGCCTCCATTTTGGAAGCATAGGAGAATTGGTTATTATCTTTGTAGTACTGTTTTTTTGGTCATTGTTTAGTAATTCATCGTGAAATGTTTTGTCATTATGGGGAGACATGACATGACGTGTTTGAAACTGCCGCAGCATTTCTCATGCGAGAAACAACGTTTTCATTAGCCTAGGTTACAGTATATTTACGTTGGTTTAGGATTTTACAGCACAACTCTCCTCCTATTGAGTCCTCTCAGTATGGCGGTGTATTGCCAGCAAAAAATCCCATGTTGCATTCTCACCTGGTGCTTCTTCAGCAGGATGTTGACACTGGTCAGGTCCTTGCCGTAGTCGTCGCTCTGCAGCTGCCCCTCCAGGTTCTTCAGCCAGCCGTCTAGCGCCGAGCAGCTCTGGGTAAAGAGCTCGGCGCGGTTGGCATCAAACAGACACTGGGCCTTGGTGCGCGTGGTGCCCTCAAGCTCCTCCCACTGGCCCTGGAGATCCTCAAGTGTCTGCTGCACCACCGGCTGCAGCTCTGGCTTCTCCTCCACCAGGGCCTGGCCCTCCTGATAGAGGGAGAGGAGAGGAGAGAATCTTTTAATTGACAATAACATAATATTTGTAAGTATAACATATAGTCTCGCATAGCCAGACCTATCTCCACACTTCATTTTAGCGCTGTGCCAGTGCTGGAGAAAGGTCTGGCTCTACTCACTATCATTCTGGCATAGGGGAAAAAAATGCTCCATCTTGTTTGTATTTCTTTAACCATTCACAATCGTCTTGGTGGCGCTAAGCCCAGGATGCAGTGGCAACGGTGGCAGATGGCGGAAGGGGGAGGAGTATAAGGTATAGTCGCCCAATGGCAGGCTCTGGGCGGGGTTATGCCAACAACCTACATCCGGTAAGGCAGATTATATATCATATAACTTCACATCATGTCATAACACCCCATCATGTCAGAGGGCCCACCTTGTCGATCTTGTCCAGCCAGTCCTTGTTGGAGGCCAGCTCAGCCATGAAGGCCTGGTGCTTCTGCCACTTGCTGTGCAGGTTCCGGGCCTCGTCGTACGACATGTCCTGGGCCGTCAGCATCTTCTCATTGATCCACAGCTTCAGCTGCAGCCACCACACACCATGCACGTCATTTATCAAATCATATGTAATATAACATATATGATCATATGGAGACTGCTGATGTGACTTGTTTATTATTTAGTAGTAGAAAGAAAGTGTCACACACTCTGGCTCCATATGTTTTTCTCTATCATTTGGATGACGTTTAGTCATTTTTTACTGTGTAGTTATTTAGACAGTTATCTAAAACCATTTACAGTAAATACATGTCATTAAGAAACAGTTTAAGTATCTTGCTCTTGTATATTTGAAACGCATTATTAGTTAACCTTTATCAGCTAGTGTTTTGGTTTAATTGTGTGTGTGTTTTACCTCTTGTCCGTCTTGCAGGAAGTGCTGAAGTTCTCGGTTGTCCTTCAGTTTAGCCAGCAGCTCGTTGGCTGCCTGCTTGTTCTTCTGATGTCTAGGGGAGAAGAATGGACATTTAAACAACTCTTCCATCGTCACCTAAAGGAGGAATCTACTTCAGGCTAAAACTTCAGGTCCAGCACCATTTTGGTAATTGTTTAGTAATTATTGGTGAAATGATTTGTCATTATGGGGAGACATTGTTATGTTTGAAACTGAGACGTTGCAAAATAAAGTTTTGATTAGCCTAGGTTACGGTATATTTACGTTAATTTAGGATTTTACAGTACTAAAACTCTCTTAAGTGCTCTCAATATGGCTAATCGCCAACAAAAAATCCCATGATGCATTCTGATGTACGAGCCCTATTGAAGTCAGACAATTAATAGAATAAGTTCATTGTGTGACCACTTCACACCACTTTGCAAAATGTGTATTCTGTAAAGACTCTTGGGCCACCCCTAATGAATTAGTCTGGACACATCACTTACGGTTATATTAATTATTATATTCTTATATATTTGATGTATATGAATATCTTTATTTTTATATGCATATTCTATTTATTTTATTTATCATACAATTGAACATATGCACATGTTTCAATATGTTTATTGCCTTACTGTAAATATCTATTTTCCATCTTAAGTTGAGCAATTAAAACTGACTCCTCACCTCTCTTGGATGGAGTCGGCCTTCTCCTGGATCTTGTCTGCATTGGCGTTGCCATCGCCGATGAGGCGGTGCCCAGCGTCCACCACACCGTGGATCTTCTCCTCGCTGGCCTCCGTGGTCGTCAGGAAGTCTTCGTGTTTCTTGATGGCCTCTTCCGCCCCCTGCAGGCTGCTGGGCATCTCCGTGTGGGACAGGACGTACTCCTACACACAGATAGTAAACGTTGATGCTAAGTATCATCTATAATATGTATGTGTAGAGTGTGTGTGGTTGGTAGCTGGTTTAAGCAGCCTCACCTGGCCCGAGTCAGACCGACTCTCGGGCTGGGTGGGGGCACTGTATACCTGTGGTGCATGAGCAGTCATGGCACCCAGGATACACCAGCCATCACCACACACACTCAGGAGAGAGCCACTGTCATGACGACAGAGTGTTCTTGCACCATCTTGCCACTTCCAATAAATGGATATATTCTCCCAACAACAACAACCTGGGTCTTGTGTCGGAGGGGCCCAGCAAAAGCCACTTATGTGGCATGTGGCAGAGGTCTACTGCTACATTGTTATTTGTACATATTCCTCCACACAGATAGTAATGTTGATAATAATTATTGTCTAATTGTCTATAATATGTATTGGTAATTAGTCTCGTCTACCTCATAGGCTGTTACATGACCTCGCTATGCGGGGGTCTATCTATCTACTTTATACCATAAGTAGGCATGATCAATCATAAACAATAGGCTATCAATACAAAACAGAACGATCCCTTATTCGAGTAGCCTACTTTGACTAGTTTTGGCTGGTTTACCAAAGCCTAAAACACATCATAGTAAAGCATTGGGCATGCGCTGCCCAATCTTTCACTACAGTTCTACATTTGACATGATAAGAATAGGCAAAATGTATCAGATATTTTGCTGATGTATGAACTGCCGAACTACAAATGTCCCGGTTTCTCATTTCAGAAATGAAACTATGAGTGGGCTGATTCTGGCAGTGCTGATAGATCTAGGTCTGTGACCTACTTGCTGCGACTCGATCTGGTTTCCTGACTAATATCGGCGCGATGAGTGGGAAATGGAGGCAGGGGGACTCCAGGGGTAATTAGCAAGTGGGATATGATTGTACAAAAATGTGAAGGAGGAGGCACAGTGGGACCGTGGCGGAGGAAGGGAGGTAATTGGTTTTCCTTATCCAGTTTTTGACAGTCAACAGGGAGGCTGTTCATAGTCTACCGAAGCTGACAGGACTCACATATTTGTAAGGCCAAACCAGAAGCTTCTTCCCAAGATTGTGGGAAATGTTGAGGTTAAGGTTCAAATGAACTGGTGTACTGCCATGATTGTTTAGTTTTTTTGTTGGCAATATTTGTTCTTCTCCAGACTGTTAACTTCAAACTAGAAACGTCTTCCCAAGAATGTAGGAAATGTTGGGGTTGAAGTTTAAAAGATCTGGTTTGCAACCAGGATTGGGGTTTTTTGGGGGGCAATTTGGGATTACAAGAATCACTTTGTAACTTTGTTTTTACTATGATTTAAAGTCCCCCTCCACTCAAAAATGTGTTTTTCTTATGTTTATGTCCCCTAAAATGTCTGACCTCGACTATACTGACTTGTATCTGTGCAGTTTGTCACTAGAGAGGGGTTTTCACATTCCTCTACTGAAGGGGGAGATGTCTGTGCACTCCCTGAAATTTTAAATTCAAACATATTCTGGGCAAGCTTGATTTGGTACGTCACTAACACGAAAGCCAATCGCCGAGACCTCCAGCGCACAGTGTGATTCCATCAGAGTGGACATGTCATACAATAGCTTTATGCTAAAGCTAACTCTCGCTCTCACTCTTTGATTAGACATCTGGTATATAATTATGTAATGACAATGTGAACACAGTGTAACGTCGTCGCCGCTTTTGGTGCACAACAGACTCTTCAAGTCTGGGTCTGACTGAGGCTCAAACAATTCCGCTAGCCATCTTGACACGCACTGCTCTCTTTCACCGGTCAACCTGCGGTGGTGGGTGGGATGTGAGGCCTGTAATATTTGCATATCATGAATATTCATAGATCCAGAATTTCTCAATGAGGGAGAACAGTAGATGTGCTTCCAGCCCCAGGTTATAGTTTGTTTGTTTTTTCTTCTACTTTTTATGTTGGAGAACCATGTTGAAACAAATATTAATCATAGCAGAGTATTTTCACACTTCAAAACATACCTAGAGGGGTACTTTAATCCGCTAAGCCAAATGACATCAGCCATTAGGGTTGACACCAGGCGGTTATACTGGGAGCGAGGTTTACCCTGGAGGATGCCTCGTCACTTGTTACATAATACTTTTAAACACAGCAGACACTTTTCCAAAGTACTCCAGCATGTGATTCAGTTTTTTTTTTAGCACCACATTGTTCTTCACATGGATCACAAGTAACGCTCTGTAAATTGCGCAAACTCAGGTTTCAAATGCAGCATATGCGTTCCCCCTCCCCCCCCAGGCGTACTCCGGGCGTGCGTATCGGGTTCCTACCTGGCTGTTGAGGAAAGCCTCAGCCTGCTTGGCGTCTCGGAGGAATGTCTGGAAGTCGAAGGCCTGGGCCAGGACGCTGTGGCGGTTCTCCCACATGCGGCGCAGCTCGTGCCAGCCCGTGTCCAGCGCCTGCAGCCTCTGGGCCAGGAACATGTACTGAGCGTCTGTCTGTCCCCGGGTCACCTCCTCGCCCACGTCTCGCATCTTCTCGTAGTCCTCCTTGTAGTTGTCCACCTCGTTCTTGATGCTCTCATGCTGCGCCAGCAGGCTCTCCGACTCGGCCAGCGAGGTGGGGATGTCCTCGGAGGCCACGGCCGTCTGCGTGCGGGACAGCCAGGACTGGAAGTCGTCCAGGTCGCGCAGGAAGCCCTGCAGCTTGCTGGCCTCGCCCAGGGACTCCTCGCGGAGCTTCATGGTGGCGTTGAGCTCCTCCCACACCTCCTGGATCCCAGCCAGGCGCGCCTGGATCTCCTCCGCCTGGTCCGGGTGCTCCTCCGCCAGCTTCTCTGCCTCTGTCCTCAGGTCATTCAGCTTACCCTGGAATTAGGTCAAAAAATACATGTGTTCCAAAGACATGCAAAACTAGAACTTTCCAGAACACTTTCTATAGAAATATAATTAAAATATAAATATACATTACATACATATACATACAAAGAATTTAAATAATTTAAAGGTCTCTCTCTCTCAATACCTGAATGGCCTCCAGGTCTCTCTCCATGCCAGTGAGCTTGCGCTGCAGGGCCATCACCCCAGCCAGGTCGTTCCCCAGGCTCTGGGTGGACTCGATCACCTTGGTCTTCTCCTTCATCCAGCTCTGGATCTCGTTGCACTCCAGGTGGTAGTTCTGGATGTTGAGGGCCGACTCCAGGGCCTGCTTCTTCTGGTTGGCCAGCTGCTGGAACTCCTTCCACCTGGAAGAGAGAGGGGGACACGGGTTAAAGTACTAGTCCTTCCACCTGGAAGAGAGAGGGGGTCAAAGTGTTTTTCATTGATCAAACAGTATAACACAGGGTCATTCTGGACAGTGAAAGTCCAATGGAAGTTCGGACCTGTTGTTGAGCTGGTCTTGGGTCTGGTGGATCTGGTCCTTGTCACGGTTCTCGGAGCCCAGCAGCTGCTGGTTCACCTGGTTCACATCGGTGACCCTCACCCCCAGGTTGTTCATTTCTGGCTCCAGCGTCTCAAACCTGCAGCCAGGACCACACCGTTATAGATATGATTCATATTATGTGGTCTAAGGAAAAACTATATTTCTGCTAAGAATTTATGCACTCAAGTATTCAGTCAAAACTGTGTTCACAGAATGGGATATATTTAAGTATTCAGGGTTTATTTATTTCATATTTACCTCCTTACTAGAACAGACAACAGCGTCTTCCATATCTACTGAAACCCAACCCACCTCCCCCTCCCTCCCTGCCTCTCTCCTTCAGTCTCCCTCCCTCCCTCTCTCCCTGCCCCCATCTCCCCCCCTCTCTCCCTGCATCTCCCCCCCTCTCCTCCCTCCATCTCCCCTGCCCCCATCCCTCTCCCCCCCTCTCCCTCACCCTCACCTCTGCTGCACCACCTCCAGGTCCTCCAGCTTGGTGGGGATGTCCATGTTGTGGAGCCACTGCTCCTTCTCCTCCACCCACTGCAGGCAGGCGCCCGACTCGCTGAACATGCGGTAGAGCGACAGCGCCCCTTCCAGGGCCTGGCGCCGCGCGGCCGACAGGGTCTCCAGCTCCGCGTAGCGCTGCTCGATGCTGGGCACGCGGCCGTCCACCTGTAGGGGGGACATGGTGGGGGTGGTGGGTGTTGGATGTGCGTTATGAGTTAAGTGATCAGGGATTGATAGTTTAAGCAATAAGCCACGAGAGGCACTGGTTTACTGTGATTTTAGAACAGCTAGGGGGCTTACTATAGATTATTACAGATCTCTGATGACTAGATCAGTCTACCAGGCTACCCAGTGGACTGTACCAACTGGTAGGCTTATCTATCCATCGCTCATCTGGGTGGACACTCCCACTTGTGATGTCACTAGAGGGTAGTTACATGACAATTGAAACGGCTTCTCATAGCTAATCACACTCACACCTGATGGTAAAATAGGGGCTCTTTAATATAAAACAAGCTACATTTTCTGGGCTCATCAACATTTTAATGGAATGACTTTGAGACAAACTTGAACGCTGAAGGAGACCCTGTACCTGGGGGTGTTGAGCGTAGGCTTCAGGGAGGGCCAGCACCTGCTCCTGCAGCGACTCGATGACGGGCTGGTGGCTCTGGATCTCCTCCTCCACCTCACGCTGCTTGCGGGCCAGCGTCTGGGTGGAGAACTCGTCGTGGCCCAGTTCCTGGCTGGACACCTGTCTCAGAGTGTCGCCCAGCCACGCATCCATGTCGCTGGCGTCCGTCTGGAACTGGTGCAGCGCCACCGACTCCTTCAGCCTCTGCTCCCTCAACCGGGAGGTCTGAGGGGAGGAGAGGAGGAGGTGTTAAGGTACATGCTAGATCAGTCAGCCAGCCACTTTACCAACTGGTACGCTGATCTATCATCACACATCTGGGTGGACACTCCCACTTGTGATGTCACATGACAATTTTAAATCTCACCTCCTCCAGGTGGGTCCACTGTTCCCTGATGTCCCCAATCCTCTCTGTGACCTCGGGCGCCCCCACGTGCCCCTCCTGCACCAGGGCCTCGCCGGCCGCAATGCTGGTCCCCAGGGGACCGTAGCGCGCCGCCATCTCGTCCCGGAATGCCTCGTGCTTGCTGAGCAAGTGCAGCGCCGAGGTGAGGTCGCGGCCGCAGTCCGCCACCGACAGGATCTGCTCCTGCTCGCGGATCCAGGCGCCCTCCTCGCCTAGCTCCCACAGGAACTGCCAGAGACGCCTCGAGTCCTCCAGGCGGTCACGGCGCTCCACTGCCAGCTGGCCCAGCTCCTCGTAGGCCCGGCCCAGCAGGTCCACCCGCTCCACCACCAGCGCCGGCTCACACGGCTTGTAGGCTGTGGGGGCCCGGGGGTGGATTACAGTCAGGTAGGAAGTGGACGAGGAAACATTTTATATAAGGAGAGGGGTTAAGCCAGGGTCCAAAATGAACACCTGCCACCGCCCAGCCAATGGCTGATAGAGTTGACCATTTGGCAAGAAGATGTTTCCAGGTAATTTTGGACCCTGGGTTAAGCTGCTTTCATACCAGTTTCACAGTGAGTACATGAGACCAGTTTCACAAAAAGTGGTCGCTGCGTTATTTTTCGACACAGTACCGGGTGCTCCTGCACACAAATGGAAGTGCACACAATTGTAAAAACAAAATGTCCTACCTCTGGTTGACATAGTAGTGGCAGACAAGCTTTTAGCTTACAATGCAGCCATAACTCAACTAACATAATTCAACTCCAAATCCACACTTAAACAAATGTTCTACAAAACGCAACACAAACATGGCCATTGTACTTATGTAAAGTTGTTGTGAGCTCCGACAGCAAAAATTTCATTACTGGTCATGATGTTACATTGCTTACTAATTTTCGCGTCACATTCAGTGAGGGCACGGTGTTAAGATGTCAGGGACTCACGCTGGTCATAGGAGGTGAAGCGCTGGGCAGCTCCCTGTACCGCCTTGATCCTCTCGGCCTGTGCGGAAATGTCAGCCTCCACCAGAGTGTGGGTCTGGAGCAGGTCCAGCACGTCGTGCAGATGCTTCCCGCTGTCTTGGGACTGCAGCCGGCCCTGAGGGGAACACACACCACCAGACACGACCAGGGGGTGGAGGATTGGTTTGAGTACAAGTATTATCAGTGGAAAACTCCAGTATAGTACTGATTTTCCAAGTATTGTTGTTTTACTGGGCAATGTCATATTCATGTTTATAAATGGAGTCTTAAATGTGTCTATAAAATGTTTTAAAATTGTTATTAAATGTGTCTATAAAAAGTCTAGAAAATGTGTGTTTCGCACGGAAGCCTTGAAAGGCAACATAAAAAGAAAAACAAAATGAAAATCGTTATAGCGGGGATACAGTTGTAATGAAAGAGAGACATTGCGAGAGTTATAAAGGAAGAAGGAGAACAAGATAGAGCGAGAGAGGGGTGGACTCAGGGAGACTGAGAGCAAAGTGGGCGTGGCCTAACTCCCTTACCTTCATGTCCCCCATCCAGTCCATGATGTAGCGCATCTCCTGCATGAGGCGCTGCAGGGCTCGGTGGGCGTTGAGGCGTTCCCGCCGCGCCGCAAGCAGCTCCTTCAGGTACTCCCAGAGACGCAGCACGTTGTCGCGCCGCGCCGCCACACGCCTTACGTCATGGTAGCGTTCGGCCTCCAGCTCCCTCGCCACCGCCTCCACTGCCGCCACGCGCTCTCCGTACGCCCCGATGTCCGTCTCGATGGCCTCGTGCTTCCGCGTAGCCGCCTCCACCGCACCCAGGTCCGTGCCGAAGTTGTCCTGACGACGGGACGGGAGAGGCGGGAGGTTAAGGTTAAAACTCAGGGTTCTTCTGTAAATGGTTTACTTTCTCCTTTGGCTTTTCACTGGGTCAGGCTTGTTTTGATTCTGGTGTAAGCTTGCAAAAAGTGTGTGCTCATAATTGTGTATGTGTGTGTGTGTGTGTGTGTGTACCTGGGACACCAGCCTCTGGTTCTCACTGAGCCAGGTCTCTCTCATGGCCGCTTTGCGGTCGAAGCGAGCCGCCAGCATCTCCAGCTTCTCCTGGCGAATCAGCTCGTTCCTCAGCGCCAGCTCGCGCTCATGCTCCGCCTTCTCCAGACGCTCCCATGCCTGTCAACCAATAACAACACCAGACAGGTTGACATCATCCTGAGACTCAGATGCCGCATCAATACTATATATGAATCAATACTATATAAATATTAAAACTATATATAAATCAATACTATAAATGTTTATTAAGTTTTTCTAGGTAGTCAGTAACCGTTTTAAAAAAGCAATAAGCCACTTGAGGCCGTGCCTAATAACGGCCCCTAGTTGTTCTAAAATCACTGTAAATCATGGCCTCAAGTGGCTTATTGCTTGATTCCAATGGCTGACCCGTACCTTGTTGATGTCAGAGATGAGCTTCCCCTCACGAGGCATGTACACCTTCTGGTTGTTGGCTCTCATTTTGCTCTGGATGGTGAAGAGCAGAACTTCCAGGTTTCCCTTCTCTGTGAATCTGCAGGCAACATGCCGACGTATGTTTGTTTTAGTGTGTTGCTTTGATCATGAAATGCCACGCCACCCCACCTGACAGCAACCAGCTTGCTCACCAGCCAGCACCTCATCACCATGGACAATACTAATCTTCCATTTTTTAAATTGTAATTAAAATGTTTGCTTGTAATACTACTATGTATGTCAATTATAGCACTGATTGCACTCCTTACCATCCCTGGAAGAAGGGATCCCCCACTTTTCCTTGATAATTAAGGGAGTTTTTTCTTGCCCTTTGGGCAGCTACTCATTTATTTATTTAGGATTTATTTGGCAGGGACAGTACACATCAATCAACATTTTAGCTCACACTTCAATGTAAATGAGTCAGAGTTAGCCAAGAGGGTAATTTACGTCTGTAGTCCCCCGCTAGGGTTAGGGGTGTCATAAATATATGGCCTGTAAAGCCCTTTGAGACTGTAACTGTGATTAAGGGCTATACAAATAAAATTGACTTGACTTGACATTGATTGATAATACTCCAGACAACAAACACATCAGATGTAAGATTGATTAATTCTCCTTGTTCATAAGATGGAGGGCTAGTTTTTGTACTTTTCACTAGAAGCTAAGCTAAATGCAATTATTATCATATCCAATTTTGTGATCATGATTATGAGGAGAAGATATTCCCTAATTGAAATACAATAGAAATGTACAAATAAATCTTTACGTTCGGAGTTTCCAAAATGAAAACACCACCGTATGTACGTCGGACGTTTCTGAAATTTCCGACCTGCAAGTTCGAGCTGGACAACCGCCCAATTTTGTTTTTGTGAGTTGTGTTGAACGTGATATAAGACTCACTTGGGTGGTTTCTCGACGGTGCGGTAGGAGTTGAAGGCCTGCAGCTGGTTCTGGACTCCGTTGAGGGAGTTAGCCAGCTGCCGGTCGTTCAGCGTGTGGATGGTCTGCTCGATCCACTGCAGCAGCTCCGACGCCAGGGTCTCGTACTTGTCGATCAGCTGGTCCGCCTCAATGGCATAGTCCAGCACCTGCAGGTTTGGGAGAGCGAGAGTGTCACTTTAAAGGGAAGTCAGATAAACGGAGCTCCGACTTTTTTGTGTAGGTTTTAGCATGGTTTTAGCATATTCTTATTTTAATGTTTTATTTCTTTTTAATTACGCAACTGTCCTGTATTTCTGCTGTTACACCCACATTTCCCAACGGCAGGGATTAATGTAGTACATATCTCAATAAGCTTTGTCTTTGTTATTGTCTGTCTGCCTGTCACAGGTACTTTCTACACAAATGAATTGCCTCATGGGAAAACGAAGGTCTTTGAATTTAATGCGTGTGATGATGAATAGACAACAGGAATAGGAAGACAAGATGGCCGCCTGGGAGCTGTCTGACCTTGCCGATCCTCTTTCCCTCTACGGCCAGAGCCTTCATCTTGGAGAAGTAGTGGTAGTAGGTAGCCACATACGTTATTATGGACTTCTCATCTGGCTGGTCCACGTTCACATCTGGAGGGAGAGAGACAGAGAGAGAGAGACAGAGACAGAGACAGAGACAGAGAGAGACAAAGTGGGGTACATATACTATTCATTAGCATGCATACATACATATAAAACGGATATGACTTTTTCAGTTGCGTGCATGGAATGCGATCTTTTCAACACAGATTTGTGGTCACTTTCAGATGTGATTCCAGATCTGATACATATTTGATCATCTGCGCATCACCACAAAGTGAACAGCCAGAGTTAAATTCAAACATTTAAATTCCAAGGGCTGTAATGAAAACATAGCTTTAGGTTCAAAATCTGCCTTTTCACAGGCAGGATGTCCATTTATGGTCACTAGATGTAACCACATATGGACATCCTCCCTGTGATCTCACCGGGTGACGAGCTGCAACACAGTCTAAGCTGTAATCAACTCCTGTAATCTGCTCTAGACAAAAACACACACACACGGTGTGGGTCTAAGAGTGACCCTGTGACACCCCTGAGGGACTAGACCAAATCACCTTCTGGGTCTAGCAGCTTGGTGAGCCCCAGCTCCTTCTCCGCCACATTAAAAGCATTCTGGAGGTTGTGGTGGGCATTCGACCTCTTCAGGGTGTCAAACTCAATCAGGTCAGATCTGAGGAGAGGAAACAAGGGGAGGGGAGGAGAGAGGAGAGAGGAGAGAGGAGAGAGGGTTTAAGCTTAATCAGACAGGAAAGGAGGGAAGGAACCAGCAACTCAGAGGAACAACAACAACTGTGAGTCAATCACTCACTAATTAATATCACAGCTTTCATAATTAGTTTTAAGCATTTTAACATTTAATTGTCAGTTGTGCTCTATGTGTTTTTTTATTTATGTATTTATTTAATGTACTCATGTTTAATTTATTCATATATTTGATTTGATCCATTATTCAATTGTAATGTTTTGCACTTGTATGTATATGTGGGGATAACGCATGGACGAAGAAAGCAAAGAATTCCACTGCACTACGTTCAACATCTAAAACATCTCCAGTGTTGAATCTCAATGGGGGTAGTAATGGTTGTCAGATGTGGGCTGTAGCAACCAGAGGGAGGCTGCTGCTGTGTCCGGTCCGCCTCTCTCTGGGATGGTTCAATTAGTGGTGCTGATGTTGGTGTTGGTGGAACCGTCTCAAACATGGAGCCATGTGAGGGGTTAGATGAGCAGGTTGATTCTGTAATGGTGTGTTGTTAATGGTGGGTTGTTTACAACAAGGTGAGTGCACCAAGTTAATTCGATTTTTTATAACTTAATTAAAATGCTGCTTTTTCAGTTAATCATGAATAGTTTTATCGGAAGTGACAGGTAGGGGTTTGGGTATCTTGCTCTAGGATCCCTACGGCCAGGCTACGGATACAGGGGATCAAACCCAGTCGTTTTTGGCCAGAAATCTTAAGTGTATCTGAATATACTAACGTACATGTTTTTGTGTTGGGGTACTTGGCTGAAAAAATATCTTGGGAGGGCTTAGATTAGTAAAACCTAAAATGCTCCACTGTAATGAATCATTATGGATTTGTCATTCATTTCACTCCAGACTAAGTCAGGGCGGTATCAACTTGAACAGAAAGCATAATACTTTAACAGTAAGGACAAAAGCTGTCCTGAAACGACAGCACAGTCCCATCTATCATTATCTCCTCCGCTCTGCTTTGAATAGGATCTGAACATGTAAATGGGGGTTGTTTCCTCCCTAACCGACGAGGTCACTTATTTGACTAAGAGGAAATGAGGCGATGAAAGTCTAGAAATGACAGCACTGCTATACACAGCAGGGGGCACCAGTGAGCTTCCCAGCATGGCTTTGCATTATGAATAAAACTAAGTAGGTTATTCTTTCTGTGATCTAGGTCGACATACACCCCGTTTTACTTTCTTGTTTTAGCCAAATTGCAGGCAGTTAAAATGAAGGGAGGAGCAGAAGATGGAGGGGGAGGAGGACGACGACGACGACGACGAGAAGGAGGAGGAAAAGATCTAAATAAAATGGGAATACAAGCTGCTTAGCGACGTGTGGTCGTCCTGATCATCCTCCTACAAATACTGAAGCCAGGATATGAATAAAATATTGATATACTCATCCTTTTAGCCTTTTTTTCTTATTTGTAGATTTGTATGTTTGTTGTATGTTATCCCTGAATGTATATGCTGACACGTGCATCAACATAAATTCCTTGTAGATTTGTACATTGGCGAATAAAGTTCTGAATCTGACTCCCTCGCTATCACATATGTAAAAACACTCCCATTTTAAAAACTATTTTTATAAAATCAAAAATGATGAATAAATTATACATTTATAAATATTTGATTCTATTTGTGTTACACTATTATCTCCCTTATCCCAGGGATACAGAGTGTGTAAGGGGGGGGTGGTGTCAGTAGCGGTTGGTGACGGTGTAGACAGTTGCAGCAGGTAACGTGTGTGGAATGTGAAACAGTCAGTGACCTGTGTTTGTGCACGATGGCATTGAATGCCAGGCCGTCCCTCCAGCTTGTGGTGAAGTTGTGTACGTTGACATTAGGGTATCTGTGAAGGGCGGGGAAAAAGAAAAAACACACACACACACTTATTAATCATAAACTCCTCATGGCAGGATTTTAAACTATAACTGCTTCAATAACCTCCAGAAAGGTTGGAGATTGTTGAAGCGGTTACAGGTAGTCTACATTATACATTAACCTTTATTCTCTGTGGAAACTCCTATTTACTATTTAGCATAGTCTTTTATCGAAAGGGACATACAGTGAATTCAGATACAAGTCATTAAGGAGCAGGTAGGGGTTAACCATCTTGTGCTCTCTTGCTGGGAATGGGGGGGGATCAAACCCAGGACCTTTCGGCTGGGTGTCGAACACCTTAACCACTACCCTATCCCTCCCTGGTTCCTCACCCAGCCGTCTTCATCTGGCACCAGAGCAGCAGTGCATCTTTAGCAGATTTCTTCTCCTTGTTGTCCTCCGTCTCCACGCTGATGTCCTGAATCTGTGGACAGATGTCGGGACATGAAAACCCTGCTCACGACATATCAACTGTTCACCACATGCTAATGCAGCGTAGGGACAGGCTAAACCTGTTCGACCCTACTGATGATGCAGTGTTGGCCCCTTTGTGCAATTTAGGCTTTGCATGAAGAATGTATTTGCATCACTATCTGGTCAAAGTACAATCCCGCGTGTATTCACTTTAACTTGTATGACTATTTTTGTCATTTAGCACACTTTTTTTCAAGGTGACTTACAGGGAATTAATTTAGGTACAGGTCATTAATGAGCAGGCACGGGTTAGTGCATCTTGCTCAAGGATACCTACAGCTTGACGACAGACATCTTCCCTATCCTGTATATCATTTGTGAACTTATTTTATTACATATTTATTTTGTTTGACTTATATTTCAATGAGTTCAAAGAAACAATAAATCGAACATGTACGGAACATGTAATCTAAGAATCTCGACCCCACTAAAAAGCCGCAGTCAGCACACTTCTCTTCTCGCCTGGGGAAAGAGTGGGCGTCATGCCGAGACCTGATTGGTTCTTTCAATAGGGGGAGTGGTTTGGCTAACGACACACCAGGTGGTTCTAAACGAGGGGCAGGTGTTAACTGACTGACACTGTGTGTGTATGCTGACTGACGCTACCTGGAAGCAGGGCCAAAATCTTCTACCCCGATATATAGGTGATTTAATATCTCGATAACAATATATATCACCATATAGCATGATTTCTGGTGAATCAATAAATAAATTGTCTACATAAAATAACCACATGGTAAAGCCTATTTTTCTATGAGTGAATTTAATACTTGACAAATGAAATGACAAAAGTAAAGAAGAGTTTATTTTTTTCATCACTTTACTGTAATGCAGCCTTTAAAAAAAAGGAAAGGCCAACACTTATGCCATATCACCATATTACCATAAGCCAATATGGATATAATGTTGATATTGCCCAGCCCTACCTGGAAGCGCAGGATGATGGTCCAGATAAGGCCCAGGGTGAGGCGGTGGTTGCCGTCGACGATGTCGTGGGAGCCCATGTTCTCCAAGTGGACCTTCTGCTCCTTGAGGAACTGCAGCGCCTTGTCCACGTTCTCCAGGCAGTGGATACGCATGCGGCCCTTAGTGGGCTTGGGCTGCGGAGAGGAGGAGGAGGAGGAGTTTAGTCAGTTACTATTTAGTAATTTAGCAGATGCAACTTAGTGATTTCAGTTACATGTTAATAGAGAAGGGGCATCTTGCTCGAGGACGCCTACAGGTTAGGCTGCGGACATTGGGGATCGAACCCAGCACCTTTCAGCCACTAAACTAACACTATTATTTAGAGTATTCAGAATAAAGTGGAAGTTAATGAACTTGCTTTGACCTTAGTGGATGACATCAAAATAAAGGGGAAGGAAAATAGGCAGATGACAGATGGGGCAACAGCAGAACACCATGCGGTGAGATGTGAGCCATGTGTAATGTGAGTGAGCTTATGAGAGTGTGTGAGTGAGTGAGTTTGTGTATGAGTGAGTGAGACTGACTGTGTTTGAGTGAGTTTGTGTATGAATGAGTGAGAGTGTATTTGAGTGAGAGAGTGAGCTAATGAGATGGTGTGTGAGTGAGTTTGTGTGTGAGTGAGTGAGATTGTGCGTGTCTGTGCGTGCCTGAGTTTGTGTACGTGTGTCATGTGTCAATCGTGTGTGTGGGTGATGTGGCGGTCACGCTAGGTAGGCAGAGTCACAGCTACGGCAGCCGTGTGAGCTTGTTGCTGCCGTGGGAGCTTGTTGCTGCCGTGTGAGCTTGTTAGCTTATTCCGGTGTTGTGGGCGGCAGGATACTGACCAGCTGCTCCCCAGAGAGCACCTCCAGCAGGCGGATGAGCATGCGTCCATCGCGCAGGTCCGTGTACAGGTCCCCAATGCGACAGGTGACGCGGCCCAAGTGAGAGTTCACCCACTTGGTGAAGGTCTTCTTCTGCACGGCCTCTCGCTCATCTGCAACGAAACACAAACAGGAAGAGGAGGAGGGTGAGAAGGAGGAGTACGAGGTACATCTAATTTAGCTGCTCCGCAGTAAAACCCCAGCGCCGAGGACTGTTGCAGTCTTGATTAAAATCGTTAAAAACATTAATAAAGGGCGTTTTGTAATTTCCTGGTGGTAGACGGTAATGGCTATGCACGGTAATTGCATTTGTTTGGCAGGTGAGCTGGGCCATTAACTGGCCACTTGGCACGCAGAGCAGACAGGCTTTAGGAGGAGACTTTACACTGCTAAGGCCCTGGGTCTGCTTTTCTGCAAGCAGGGACCTGGGTCCTTTGCATTGTTGAATCAACTAGAGGTAGGGACAAAAAATAAATAAATCGGTTCAGTATCGATTATTATTATTTTATTTTTTTAAACACTATTTTAATAGTTTTCACATTAAATGCATACAAGACACACACTAAATCACTAGAAGCATGTAACCTTCCCTTAAACCCCCTCAGTATAGCAATGATGCTGCTGAGATAAAAGTCAGAAAGACTGACTGACATGTGATGTGCATTGTTTTTGCAAATATGCCTTATGATAAACAGTCTCTAGAAGTGTATGATTCACCTTTTTCCCATAGTATAGTGTTAAAAAAGTCGCAGTTAACAAAAATCGCAATAAATCGTAATATAAATCATGATACTTAGATATAGAACTTAATATACTTAAAAATAGCAATACACATCGAATCGGCACCCAAATATTGTGATAATATCGAATCGGGAGCTAAGCATATCGTCCCAGCGCTAGTGTCAACATTATGCTTCAAGAGTCAAGGGAAAATGGAAGGCGTCGTCCAAGCAGAACCAGAATGTTCAAGTTTAAGCATTAAGCTTTGAGAAACAGAATCGCACTCAAGTTGAAGTGAGTACGTTTAGCACGGCTAAACAGAATGACCGTTACGTTTAAGCGAGTGTGTTTAGCTCCACTAAACAGAATGCCACTTACATTGAAGCACAGAGTTTAGTTCAGACAAACAGAACCACATCTAAGTTCAAGCGGTGAGTTAAGGTCAGCCAAACTCAGCCACACACTTAAGCCCAAGCAATGAGTTTAGCACGGCCAAACAGAATTACACTTCAGTTGAAGCAGTGAGTTTCGCTCGGCCAAACAGAACAACACTTGAGTTTAGGCAGTCGCTTTATAGGATATATTTTTTATAGGAACCGGGGCCTATAAACAAGATTCTTATAAAAGAAGCCGTAGCAGCAGCAGCTCAGACATATGGAGCAGGGGAGTAAGACGCTAATCCTGCTCCGCCAACCTAACAAGGTGACCTCATTTATCAGGTGTCTCCGTCTCTCTCTCTCTCCCTCCCCGTCTACCTCTCTTTACCCCTCTGTCAGCACACTTTCCTAGGGACATGGTCGTGCAATAACTGCACCACTCCACAGACAAACAGACAAGACAGAAAGAAAAGCACTGCAGCAGGCAGCACAACACACAAGCATTGCTAATTAGCTATAGAACGTACCAACTTGTAGTTGTGCGAAATACTCTACAATGACTGCTAATGAGGCGCAAACCTCCTTTACCCCCTGAAGCTCAAAGGACTGCAGCAATTTTCGGTGAACAAAAACAGCAAGAAAAATGCGCACATGAACCAGTTGATTAAAGTTAGTATAGTTCTGGACTATTCACTTTAGGAACAAACGAGGGGTTGGTTTAGTATGCGCTCTGCATGCCATTCTGTGCTATTGTTCTCCAGTTCAGATCACTATGAATCCTGTGGGAAATTGTATTTTCCGATTTCAATTGCTCTGGCTCAAGGTATAGAATTTAAAATAATTCTGCTCAAGATACAGAAAATGGAAAGGATATAGAACATAAATTAAAGTCAAGTAAAACACATTAAAACATAAATGTAAGTAGCATCCCATAGGGCTCAGTACACAGTATGGGGCGATAGAGCGAGTTGCTCTATTTCAAGATGATTAAATCCCTGAGGGCTTCGCAGGCCTTTAGCAGCGTGGCAAGACAGCATGGCGAGCTGCCGAGCTTCTTCCTCCACGTGGGAACGGTGCAAACATAACAGGTGGTCTATCCACCTCGACCGGATGTGTAGAGACTTACACCAGCCCGGTATCTTCCCCCCCTCCCACTTTTCCCTTCCTCCCTCCTTTCTCCTGGTTTATTGATTTTCCCTCTCCCATCGCCCCCCCTCCCACCTTTCCACACCCCCTGCTGCTCAGTAATACTGCATTTAACGTGACTGTGGAGCAGATTCATCCACGCTAACAAATAGATGAAATTCCCCTCTGTGTATGGGGGGAGGCTATGTCAATGAATGACTAATGTTTGTACAGCTTATCGATTCAAGAAAATGAACCTCCCAGGTGCTTCCTGCGGGGCTGTCCCAAATGTCGGATAACTGACGTTTTTGAAATGTCTTTGATGTCTCAAATGTGTTGAGTGGTTTCATATATTCTCTACACATTTTAGAAGAAACTTTGATTCTACACCAATATATCGGGATCCTACTATATTATAAGTCACTAAGAAAGACCGAACCACAAAACAGGTGCTCGCGTGGTCAGGATTGCCGTTATGGTAACCGGAAAACTTGTTTGAAATGAGCTGAACGTTAGCGCGTTGTGAAACTACTAGCTACACCCCCGGGGGTTGGTAAAAGCAGAAGAGAATGTGGATCATGTCACAAGCCTTGTGCTTCAGGGGTGGAGTAGTGACTACACACAGCAGTGACTTCACACTGTGTCTTCCGCCAGCCATGTCACTTCCTGTCTTCTAGTGGTTGGTGTTCTCTCTCTCAACCCCCAACCACTTTGTACACCTTTAGAAACAAGCAGGCTTATTCTTCATGGGCCTCTTCATGGGCAGTACAACTGAAGACAGACAGGGAAAAGTGGGCTGAAAGAGAGAGAGAGAGCGGAATGACACTAGGGCTGCAATTAACGATTATTTTTATGGTCGAATAATCTAACAATGATTCTTTCGATTTATCAACTAATCATTTAGTCTAGAAAAGGTCATAAATAATAGCAAATGCCATCACAAGTTACCAGAGTCCAAAATGATGTCTTAAATGTGCTTGCTTTATCTGACAAGCAGCCAAGAAAAACTCAAGTATTCATTTAATGATTCATGAACCAAGCATTTGAATTTCTGAAGCATCAAGCATCAAATGTTTGGTATTCTTACTTGATAAATTACCTAAACGATTCATTGATTCTAAAAATTTGATTTGAGGAATTTTCTGTCGATCGACTAATCGACTGATCAACTAAATGTAGCAGCCCTAAATGACACGTAGCATAGGACCGTGGGTGGGGATCAAAGCCAGATGAAGAAGCCGGGTGGCCACAAGGCATGTCGCCTACATGCCTACATGCACGCTAGCACTTGAGCCACCCATAAGCAGGTTTATTTGAAAGTAGTACCTCCCTCAAACCGTTGGTTACAATGGTCACACACAACGCAAGCGGCAGAGTCTGCATGTCTTCAAATGAATGACGAAAACAGTAATTCATCCCCTGCTGATTGTTTTCCATTTGACCTTGGTGTTGATCCAGGACGGACTAAGCAGAGAGTGTGAAACACACACATTATCACATGAAGAAGTGCTCTCGATTGCTCCTGATTGTAAATCACAGAGGAATAGTCTGGTGAGTCACACATATGGCTACTTCTTACAAAAATATGTTGTTTCCGGCAGCAGAGATACCCATAAAACAAAACCATGTGTTTTATGTCTCTCTGTAACAATGAAGTATAACCTGCTCTCTCATAGTTTAACAGCATAACCCTATCCGCCTCTCTCTGTCTTTTTCTGGTCAAGGGCTCATGCCCTTAAACACAAAGGAGACAGTGGCAGAAACTAAAAATGAGAGAGAGAGACAGAGACAGAGAGAGACAGACAGAGACATACATGGAGTGAGAGAGGTAAAGAGAGAGAGAAAAGATAAATGTGCCTGCTGACCATAACAGAACAGTACAAGTGGCCTCGAAGTAACACAACGTGACACACGGCTCACATTCGAACACCCCCGGGCCTGAGACCCGGAGTTCAGGAGACGCCATCCAATGACCTTGGCTGTAAAATCACAGCCAAGCATTTCTACAGAGCGCCAGACGAAACAAAGAGACAGGAGGGACTGAATGTCACCGGTAACACAAAACAACAACGCCGGAAGAAGAAGACGCATAGCTTTTGTATTCAGATCGTATGACGGGGCTCTGCCTCTCGTCTTAACACACAGAAACCAAACGGACCCTTCTGTCCTCAGGGCCTGGCTATCAGCTCGCTCATGTTACTTTTTTTAAAGATAAACTCAGAAGGAGATACTTCCTGATGATTCACCTCATCTCAGGGGAAACTAAAGAGATGGCACTGCAAGGTTACTTTGAGGAATGACAAGGAATAGTGCAAAAATAATGACGGTATTAGGTTAGAAATGGTTTACGTTTATGTAAGGGTTTGGTGAGGTTAATGTCAGCAGTAAGGATCTGGTGACTGCAAGGAATCATGGGAATTGCCACAGGAATATGGGATCATGTGACTCAAAAAGAGCGGGAAAGACACTGTGGTTTCCCATGTTTTGACATGTCTCTTTTAAGCAGGGGGTTTTAGGACAAACCAAACTCAAAAACACCCATTATGTTTTTTTAACGTGTGGAAATACATAACCTCAATGACACAAAACGGTTTCCATGGCAACGCACGGTTACCATGGTTACTGTAATAGAGCAGGGAGGTGGTTGTTCAGTGGGCCAGGTGAGGTGTACTACAGTAGCAGGTGGGGAAAGAGAAAGAGAGAGAGGGGGGGTGTACTACAGCAGGTGGGGAGAGAGCGAGAGAGAGAGCGAGAGCAAGAGAGAGATATAGAGAGACAGAGACAGAGAGACAGTGAGAGAGAGATATAAAGAGAGATATAAAGAGAGAGAGCAGTGGACAGACAGCATTCCAGGTCGTGTTGTGACAGCACCCAGACTCTCAAGGACACTCAAGCTGTGTTCTCGTCCATAGTCCCTTACATAGTGAACACTATATATATTATATATATATCAGTACACTATTTAAGTGTTGGGGGAATCAATGAGTACACGCACTGAATCGTGCACCGATTCGGATATCCGTCACACCGGATATCCATCGGTGCAATGTGTATTGGTCGCATAAACAAGCCGACGTTTGTTCGATGTCACCCTGTGACACGGCGTCTTTGCATGAACAAGCTGTATGTGCCGACCATGTCTATTGGATGAATCCGATGACAATGAAAATCGCTATGCATCATGGGATGTAGTGCGGAAACCAGGTGTACTTATTTTACAGTGCATTATGGGTATTAAGGAGTGCATTATACAGGCAACCAGAATTGTACACAAAAAAATGGTGACCCCCCCTAATAGTGCATAGGTCACACATGGACCAATTGCAAGACACACTTGCAACAACATGGGACCCCACAAGACAAATAGACTCTCGGCCTCCGCTGTGTTTGCTCATTATACCAAACAAACACCAAACCTGTCAGCAGCAGCCATAGACAACAAATTTGCTTCAGGTTTTTTTTCCCGGCAAACATGTCCCTGTTGTTCATGTCATGTGAGTGCTCAGTAAAAAATTGTAGGGACCAACCCATGTTGTCTGCCAATCCTACCGCTAATAAGTGGTGCTAGTTACCTTTATGCTAGAGCAAACATTACAGCTACAGAGTTTTAGTCATACCACTCCCTGACTGGTAACTACTGGGAGAGTCAGCGGTCATTAAACACAGACATGGGATTAGCATTTTTCAGTTGGATTTTAATAGATAGTATGAGGAAACCTGGCGGGACTGTGTGGTGTGGAAACATGTGGTGTCACTACCTACCAGTTGATCAAGGTGACAGTAGAGTGTCACTGAACTGTATACACAAAACACACCGCGTGACACAGACTGTTTCTGGCCCACGGCACGTAGGATGTCCGTCCATCACAAGGACAGATAAAGGGTTGAGAGACAGATAAGTACAGGGAGAGAGAGAGACAGACAGAGAGAGACTCACTTATAAACCACAAACACAGAAACGATAGAGGTCGTCTGTCAATGATAGGGTTGTTGGTTCTGAGCCAGGGTTGTTGGTTCTGAGTTCTTGCCACTGAGCAAGGCACCTAAATGTTCCCGTCAACCTGGTTGTCTCCTTGCATGATGAGTGTGCGCGTGTGTACGTGTGCGTGTGTGCATGTGTGTGTGCGTGCGTGCATGTTAAAGCAATACAACACTACGCCATGAAAACAATGTATACACGCTTCCTCACCCTTCTCCCTCCAGTTAATCAAGTTGTCACATCCCCTGTCAACTCTTCTATATTGTTTTGATGAACTGCACCACATACAGTGGATCCGTAGGCACTATTGGCTAACTGGAATCGTCTAGCTTCCACTGGGATAGGCCCATTAAAAATTAGATCAGGGCACTCACTCTAGTCGCAAAACAGCAATCTCGTAGTAAGCAGTACACACATGATCCTGACAAACATTTCCTCCATCTCCACATCTACTCTGGTCAGGTAAGCAACGCAGGTAGATGCCCTCCCCCAGGACCCATGAAGAAGTTGACAAGGAAAGGGGGACAGCCTAGGCTGATGTCAGACACAATTGTCAACTCGTTACACTTGGGATTCATGGGGGAGGAGGATTTTGCCTAACCAATCCCTAGATATGGGGGATACCAACCACTGGTGTAACAACGTGATGATGGGCCCCGGTGCAAATAATATTTTAGGGCCCCAGCGGTTGTTGACGGGGGGGGGGGGGGGGGGGGGGGGGGGGGGGTGGGTGCTGCGCGATTGTTGACGGGGGGGGGGCTGCGATTGTTAACGGGGGAGGGGGGGGGTGCTGCGCGATAATGCACCGTCGATAGTTACACCAGTGATACCAACGTATCCCCCTGAAGCCAACGGCATTTTAAGTCGACACTGAAGCATAGCCATGCCAACATACTGATTTTGCCAGGGTATTAAGAGTGGAGCGGAGCGAAGTAAAAACAAACTACGATATTGAGAAATTGGTACTTTTAATCGATTTAGCACAGCCTCGAGAGCTTGACAACGGCGATAGTCCTGCCTGTGGTGCTGGACCCAGGCAATGGATAGCCTAGTGGTTAGGTTGTTTGTCTAGTCCCTATACCTGCTCCTGAATAACCTGTCTCTGTATTCACTGTCTAGCCCCTATACCTGCTCCTTAATGACCTGTCTCTGTATTCACTGTCTAGCCCCTATACCTGCTCCTGAATGACCTGTCTCTGTATTCACTGTCCAACCCCTACCTGTCTCTGTATCCATTGTCTATACCCGCACACCTGCTCCATAATGGCCTGTTTCTGTCTCAGTCTCTGTGGATAAAAGCGAGTAGTAAGTGACTAAATAGTGAAACGGTGAGAACAACATAGGGTCTTCTGCACACCCTGGTGGTCTGGGAGTCATTAGGGAGCTGCTGCTGAGGAATCCACCCGCCTTTCATGTCGTGCAGCTCAGGTCAGCACTGGCCGTCCTTCCCCTTGCTCTGGCCCCAGCCTTCCGCCCCAGTAGCCCTGACCCCAGTAAAGCCCCGACACCCAGTCCCCCTTCTCCTTCTTCTAATCAGAGCCAGTCGGACGCATGCCAGTGCCTCCGGTCACCTCGAAGGAGATAATCAGTAGACTACTGAGATCAATCAGCCCGTTTTTTTTGGGCGACCTTCTATCTTACATGCCGGGTACACGTAAACAAGATTATTATGGTCTGGTATTTTGCCCAAGGGAGCAGCCAGGGGTGCTCATTCTCGCTGGGAGCCTGAGTGTCTCTCTCTCGCTCGCTCTCTCCTTTGAGATGTGCCGTCTAGGATGTTTTGAATTAGACAGCACATCGCAGTCTTTAGGTGGGAGATTGAGATGTGAGGTAATGCCATTGACTTGTGCATGTGTACGCACCATTAGTCACCAGGAATGTTCCGCAGAATGTACAGAGAGCTGGGAAATGACAACGTGATGACTGAATACAGTTGGAAAACTAATAACTGTGATTGCAAACAAACACGTCGGGCTACACACCTTGTCCCGGTTGTAAACACCAATTTAAAAAGGCATTTTAACATGAAATATAAATCTGTAAAGTCATCTTATCTTATCTACTTCAAACATTATACACACAACGCTTGAATGAGATAAGCTTATGACATCCTGCTGGCTTTGGCAATGGTCCTATCGTTTAGGTGGACTTCTGCAATACTCCTACAACTGAAACCTAAACCTACAGTTGGAGGACTGGTTCCTAGGCCATCTTTCTCTCCAGCTGGCATGCAGTCTGTGAATGATTACAGACCAAGGGCAAGGCTAGTCATTACAGGGACACCCAGACACGTCAGTCTGTTATTTAAGTTTGCGAGGCATTTGTCACAAAGTCAAAAATGTCTGTTGTATTGGCACCTCTGCTAGCGACGTTGTTGGTGGCTGGCACACCTCATTTGGAACAGTGTTGCTCTTTTGTGGATTATTGAGCAATGCAAACAAACACTAGCAAACCATTTTTAAAGAAACTGTGGCCAGCAGGTGACATGTATATTTTACAATGAATCTAGCTTTTGCTATCTTATGCTATTGTCTTTTTACCTGCCAGAGTGGAAAAATCCGGCCAAGCAATTGTTTTAATATGTAACCCTGCCTTTTTTTTTTACCTGCCAAATGGTCAAATCTATCAGCCATTGGCTGGTGGCAGGTGTTCATTTTGGACCCTGTATATAAGCTTATCTAGGGCTTGTACATTAGAATGCATCATGTGATTTTTTTGTTGACAATACTCCGCCATATTGAGCCACATTGCGATGTGACATTGCGATGTACTTTGCTATACTTTCATTACTTTTTTACTTTCATATACTTAAATTAACTTATATCATTGTTGACAAAGATTATTTAGTCAAGCCCCCCTAAAAAGTTTATATTACTGCTATAATAGCTATAATAGCTATTGTGTGAAAGTTGCAGTGACTGAAACCAAAATGTTAATTCATGGTTGCTGATAAGAACGACTGAACCATGTAATTTTGGGGCTAAGCCTAGGGTGCTTTTCCTTCCTCTAAATGTAACTATTGTATGGACAATAGGATGGCATATTATTCATTAATATTCTGTAATATTGTACACATTTCACAATGATGTTTGATAATAGATTTTTTTAAATTAAAAATAAATAAATAATAAGATTTAAAAGTTGTCCTCTACATATAGCTTTAACCTGCTCTGCCTTTTTCAAGTAGACACTATATATTGTTTTTATCTGTCTTTAGTAGCTGCTTAGTAGTTTAATCACTAATAAATAGAAATGCAGTATCTCAAATCCAGGACTCAAACTGATGTCAGAGTGACTATTCGTCTCTGTGTCGTCGACCCTGAACCCCTGAAACATAAACCAGACCACAGAAAGAGAAAAGCATTCTCTGTGAATTTTTTTTAATGAAAACAAATCTAAAAAGAAAACCCAAGCTGAATTTGATTATTTCTGTATCCAATAACCTGTAATACTTGGGTTTGAAACTGTGCTGAATCGGTGCTCATCTGTGCCCAAGATATAAAATCCATAATAGTTTAGGAATGCACCGACACCCTTTTCCCAGTACAGATAGGCCCATCACTTCCAGTCTTTCTCTATAACCATTAACCACAGCCAGTACACAGAGCTGAGTCGTAATAGTTACTGCAGTATGAGAACCACTGAGTTAGGCTGCTAATTTGGGGACATTAGTATTAACACGCTGTATGCTTTTAAATTGAATGCTTTTTAAAGGTTTTAATGTATAAAATATTTTAGCATTATTATTAAATAAATACAATACACTTTGATTTGGTCTAGGGACATCTGTCAAACATACTTCTATTTAAAATCTGATATATCTGACAGGAATATTTGGTCCAGGAGTTTTGCATCAAGGATATTTCAAGGCACCCGCATTGATATTCTGAAACATCCTTTAAAGATTATGAAACACAATAAGAAACAAATGTGCGTATATGTGTGCTGTGTGTATATGTGTGCTGTGCGTATATGTGTGCTGTGGACAGCTATGCTCCACACCACACCCACTTCCTGAATAATAAAAATAAGAACGAAAACGTCTTCTCTAAAACCACCACCACGCCCCTTCTTCTACCACCACCACCAGCAGCACCTGCACCACGGCTGTAGCATCGCAGGGCCTCATTTCCACGTTGGTCCACATTAGGGAAAGTCTGGATTATACCACTAGGGCTAATGATATGAAACATTTTTGAATCAATAATATCATTTTGTTGTTATATTGTTATATTTTGTGTCATTCTCTTTTTTAACCTTATATGGGGTTGGATATATCTACACAACTATCTACTGTCATTTAGTAGACGCTTTCATCTCCATCATCCGACTTGTTTTAAATACATGTCATTAAGGAGCAGGTCGGGCTTAGGGGGCATCTGGCTCAAGGATGCCTACATGTAGACTGCAGTCAATGAGGTAGGGCTGGGCGATATGGACAAAATCTAACTGATATTACAATATTGTTGGGATGACTATTGATTTCACTGGTTGGTGATTTCACTAAATATTTACGCAATGAGATTTTTGATAAATAATCATCAGTAATGTGGATATAATGACTAAGTGGGTAAAGGCAAATAATAGAACAGCTAGAACAGTCTGGCAAGTTCAGAAAATGACATCACTTTACTGTAATGCAGCCTTTAAAACCAGGAAAAGACAACACTTAATACCATATCACGATATTGTGATATCTAAAATTTAAGACAATATCTAGTCTTAATATCACAATATTGATATATGGATATATTGCCCAGCTGTAAAATGGGAGTTCGAACCCAGTAGTTTTTGACTGGGAGCTAAACAGTCACTTACCATCAAGAATAGTCTTTTTATAGAGTGGTGCAGGAATGAGTCCTAAAACCCGGAAGTCCGTTAGCATTTTGGCACTTCCGGTTCCCTCGTCTCGAAGTCAATGGGTTTTTTTTAATGGGTTTTTGGTTAGATGCCTGAAATAAGGTCTGTGGTTAACACAATCTTAAGAGATTGCCATGTTTTGTTCTACAACATAAAATATGTCAGTAAATACCCCACTCGTGAATTTTGAAGCTTTTACGTGTTTTAAAAAACTTCTGGCGATTGCATTTACGCTTTAAAAATCATAAAAGTAGTGTTCATTGGTGAAGATTATCTTGCTTAACAAAACGTGTGAGTATCATAAACTTTTGTTTGCCACAGAGCTTATTTTCTGCAATAATGCAAAATCCGATGGGAAAAACTCATTGGCTTTTTGTCAAGGGAACCCAGGGCGATGCTAACTTCTGGGTTGGCCTATAAAAATACGTTACCCTGCACCACTCTATTTGTTATCAGAATAGCGAGTAAAGAAGGGGGGGGGGAATTGGTCCAAACACGGTGGTCCTGGACCCATGGAATGCTGCTGACCCCGCCCCCTTGGTCAAGGTCTGACAATCTGCAACAGTCACTAGATAATACTAGGAGTGTGTGTGTGTGTGTGTTATGTGCATGTATATGTGCATGTATGTGTGCACGCATGTATACATGTATACGTGTGTGTGCGTGCGTGCGTGTGTGCGTTTTCATCGCAGACAGTACTTTTAAATGTAGGCGGGGTTACGGGATGGCGATAGCCGCGTCAGCGTCAACCACTTGAGTCACGTAAGTAGCGTGACATAATAGCTAACGCAACACAGGAACAGGAGGACATCGAATGTTTTGTGTTTTTTCTTCTCGGTATGTGGATGTTTATTTCAACAAGGAGACAAGCTTTGTCTTTTCTGGAAGAAAAAAGAACAGGCTGGAGTGTCAAGAGCCTCTGTCGCAATCGACGGGATATTTAAAAATGGCGGGTTTGTGGTTTGTGCATTGAGTCCTTGTCAAGCAAGAGTGACGATTCTCTCTTGACCAATCAGCAGACTGCAGTGTTTCTTTTAGTATGGGATCAGTGCGCTAGGTACGTCAACAGAGGGGTCACGAAAAAACGGGATCGACTGGAGCGGTTCTAGTCGTACCAGCCACAACTTTTGACAATAAAAGGCAAAAATAACTGTTGTAATGTGTAACAAACTGAACTGTAACCAGACTGCTTGGTGGAAATGAGGCTATAGAGGCTCCTCAGCCATAACATCTGGACAGAGAGATGGTGTGAAATGTCACCTAGCCAGTAATTACCCCCCCCCCCCCCCCGCCCCAACTCCTCCCCACTCCTCAGCCCCACTCACCCAACCCCCCTGCTACTTTCTCAAGTAAACATCAGCAAAACTGTGCAAAGACAGACATGTCCTCAGCCTGTGTGTGCATGTGTGCATGTGTACACGTCAGTAATGTGCGGTTAAGGTATTTTCTCCCCCAAATCTGCATATTGCTATAACTGCACCTGACCACAACTCGAACCGCCGTTTGTAAGCGGAAGCGTCCACTTCACAACCCGCCATTATAAAACGGCGTCCCCCTCCCAATTTTTAGGCTAAAAAAACCATAGTTATCCCCCATCTAAATTAAGGCTTTTCTTCAAAAGATGAACAAAGTCATGAAATGAGTAAAAGGTAAATTAGACTAATATTAGGCTAGTATATTATAAGTTGAGATGGCAGAGCAAGTTGAGGCCGTAGCTTTGTGCATTGCTGCATTGTGTGTGCTGCTGAAAACTACAATTGCTTAGTTATTAATAATTGTGTTTCATATGAAGGAGATTTGTGGACAACCATAATTTCAAGCTGTTATTTAATCCGAGAATTTGCTTAACTTGTTGAACCTTATCAGCATTCACAGCATGCACGTGAGTGCAGCCTATTATTAATGAACCAAACAACAAAATGCATAGTCAATGTTTGACTTCATAGCATAATAGGCTTCCTTTATTTAGGCAAAACGTTATTGAAAAAAAAAACAGACCAGCTGAAATATTACAACGACAAAATAAAGAGGCATTTGCATGTGAACATAAATAAATAACGAACACAATAGGCTTGGACCAGAATCAGAATCAGATTTATTGCCGGATAAGTTTTCACTCAATTTGCTTTGGTGTGGATGGTGCATGCAATAAACAGGAACTATCAGGAACATAAATGTAAGATAAAGACTATAATAACATGGTTATCGTATTCTTAAATAAATGAGAATACAATGTGGATGTAATGTAAATGAAATGTCTATCCAACAAGGACAACAAATAACAAGATAATCTGAAAAAATCACATAGGATTCACGAGGCTATAATGGCATTAAAGGATATGCAATACAGAACTTGAACTAGGATGGCATACAAGAAATAGCTGACTTTTTTTTTTTTTTGTGTGTGTGTGTGTGTGTGTGTGTGTGCATGTCCATGTTTACCAGAGTAGTGTGACTAACACTGCTGGAGGCCACCAAAGCTTTCAACAATGAGCTCAGGAAAATATTGTGTTACATCAGCCGATTCATCGCCTGATGAGTGGCTGAAACTCAATCCATGATGTCACATGGGTCACATGTCGCCATTTTAGTTTATGATGAAAATTAACTTATTCAACTGTTGAACTTAGGAACACTACGCCATCGAGCCGACCGTCCCACTGTGTTGGGAAAATACTTCCTTCGGCCTTGGTTCCAAAAGTCAGAATGATTATATGAGGTTAAGGTCTCCTAACAAACTTGAATGCTTATCAAATGCTAAATGTACAGAACGTACAGAACGCAAAAATATAACCCCCGCACTCCACATGGCTTTTTTTTCCCATTTCACTACAAATATGTATCAAAGTAGGACAAACCTATCAAAAACAACAAGCTAGTGCCAACTGTCAGCCGTTGTGACTGCTGCTATATTATGTTAACATGTTACATAACAAAATACAAATTATTGCTATCTGTGTATACTGTGGATGCAAAACTGCATGCCAAGATGTGACTTTATCAGCTAAAGTAAGTGACAGCTAATGAGTTTAAATCTGGGGTCAGGGGTTCATGTGTATTAGCTTCTAGTGCAGCAGTTTAGCGCTTAGATAATCTTGAAGGCCCTGCGCATTCATACCCATGCATGAATCCTGCAATGCGTTTCCGAGTTTTAAACCCAACCGGTGCTCTATAAATGTACCCCCCCCCCCAGGTGCATATGTGCTTAGCTCTTTTTGACAGTTGGGTTACAGTGCTGTAGAATGCCGTTTGTTGACCAGGAGGTGGATGGCACTCAGGACAGTGAACTCCACAGCCACATAGCTTACCAATTGTAGGAATGGTCAACCAAACTAGTCATTCAAATTGCCATGAGGGAGGACATGTAAACCATGGCTTTACTTCTTACTTGTGTTTTTGTATCTTTCAACAACAAATAACCCAACACACAGGTGCAGTACTGGGAAATGGAGGATATAGTATGTATTTAGTCAACTATTTAATGGGTAAAACTGGCTGTATTCACTGATAAACATATAATCAATATTAACATTAATAAGAATTGGAATCACATTATGAATGACACTTGCTACAGCAAATAAAAAATAAAATAAAATAACCCTAATTCGGTTAAAGTGACCTCCTGTGTCAACACCTACTGCTTTTAAACATGCCCACAGACAGACAGACAGACAGACAAAGAGGAGGACCTCTGTTTGCTAGTCTCTCAACCGTGGAAGACCCACCAACCACCGCTGTCCACACGTGTGTGTGTGTGTGTGTGTGTGTGTGTGTGTGTGTGTGTGTGTGTGTGTGTGTGTGTGTGTGTGTGTGTGTGTGTGTGTGTGTGGGTTGAGTAGCTTCATGTAAGGACAGGTTTTTTTTCCTGTACCTGAGAAAATGGGTCTATATGAATACTATGATGTTCAGTTGTTCAGCACAGGACCGTTAACAACTTGCTTGTATGGGGAAAAAACTAAAAACATTCACACCAACGGCAAAATGACGAAATCAATTGATGAAATGAGATTGGCAAAAAAAACAGCACAGACTCCATCAAAGCTCTCAGCAGAAGAGATCGAGGAGTGACAGAAAGAATGAGCCTAAAGCAAGCCAAACTGGATTTACAAGAGGGTGTTGCCAAAATATTTGTGTGCTTTTGTGCATGTGATCTGCAACAATCCCCAGGTGAAAAATACTTAAGCAGAGAGATGGGAATCAAAGAAGTGACTTCCTTGCACGTACTCCCTTCACTACCCAAGAAAGACGTGTGGTGAGACCGCTCCTCAACTCTGGAGGAGTGGTAGCCCTCAGGAACCTACATCTGCATCAATTGTAAATCAAAAGTTTTTAGGGGCAGACTCAAAACTGTTTTGTTTTTCCCTTTACAGGGGTAGTTATTGCCTTTTTGTAGGGAAACTTTAGGGGTAGTTAACATTTATTCACCGTTTAATTTTTTTCTTCACGCAAAGCATTGCAATTGCGTTGAATTTCTCTGAGGCGGGAGATGCACTGTGCGTACAAAGTTCCACTTGATCCACAAGGTGGATCCTTGGCAGCCTCTCCCTGATGTCCCATCCTCTCCCTCTCTTCCACCATCGTCGGCAGCCACGGTTTTTTGAGGACCAACGCACTATGAGGGCGGGAGGCTGTTACCTAGCCTCGGCGGCGCGTCACGTTCTGCTGATTTTACAAGAGGAAAAACACTTTATACGAGAGAACGACTCCCCCGCCCGGCAGAGAAGTCTGCACGGCGCAAAACAGCTCAGTGAACCGACTGATATCAGCTCATATGAGCGGGTGGTTTTAGCTCATTGTGGCTGCACCTGCTGGCCCCTTAAAGGGCTCAGAGGTAAATAAAAGATGGGTTGTCGGTTTATTTCCACTCCCACCAGACAATAGAGAGAGAGAGAGAGAGAGAGAGAGAGAGAGAGAGAGAGAGAGAGAGAGAGAGAGAGAGTCTGGCGGACTACACTCAGACTGTACCTCAGCACAAATCTGTACAACAGGCGGCATCACTCCCTTCAAGTGCGGTCACAGGGGTTGTTTCATCCGAGGAGTGAGACACTGCTCCTCCAACACCAGAAGAATTCCAAACATGCGTGAGTCGTGGGGTGTGTGCAGTTCCTGCTGCCGCAACTCAACTCTCCCATATCTCGTCCCCCTCTCTCTGTTCTAGACAGTAGTCAGCAGGTAAGGGGGAGGTGTGTGACCTTGGCAGGCTCCACTGAGAAGACACAAGCCTCCTCTAGCCCAGGTCGGACAGTCGGACTCCAGCCCAGCTGGCCTGTGACCAAGGGGGACTGCTGCATCTCCATGGAGCACAACACCTGAAGATAGTTCACACAGCCCAGGGTCGTAGCCTGTAGCCTGGTCGACGCCACATAATGGTGACCAAACAAACCTTACACTCCATGACATTTATACTCAAACAGGTCCCAAGTAGACAGGACAAATATGACTGTCTCTTCTTGACATATTCAAGGAACACCCCTCTAGGATATAGGAGTTGAACTGCAGCATTTTCTGACTTCATAAATTAACTAAATATTTGTGTTAATTTATGGAGGTTTTTTTTTTTTTTTAAAGGATGAAAAGTACACAGCCCAAAGGGATCACAATAATGGAAGGCAACTACCCGCCCAAAGTTCACCAAACATTAACTTAGTGAGTTGGCGGCTGCAGTTAACCAACCATGCAACCATGCAACAGACATTGTGATCCCAATAGTGGCCACGGCTTTACCTTCAGACCAAGGGCTGGACTGTAATAGGATAAGAGAGGACAGGTGGCTTGCTGATCAGCAGCCATTCTGCCTGGCCGCCTTAGCGCTCTGAGCTGACGCCCACCGTGTGTTTGTGGTGGTGGATGTTCTTTTCACTGCCTGGAACCCCTTGGGCAATGGCACAGCCAAGCACGCAAAAATACAATGGCCTCGGCCCATTAAAAGGCCACCAAGTGAAGGAAGTGTAAGAGAAAAGACGTTGAGAAACCCTGTTTTTTCATGATTACTTTCCTTAAAAGAGTTTGAGTAGTGGGAGTACAGAAGGTTTCCTAATCTCTCTCTCTCAGCCAAAGGAAGTCAGGACATTTAGAAATCAACATATGGCAACGTGACAAAGTCTCTTTCCAAGCCAGAAACCCCATTTCTTTTAAACAAAAAAACCACTAGAACCCCGTCACCAAGAGAGACAATCATTCACATTCACACAGTATTTTAGACGTTTTCAGGCACGGTTTTCTGGTAGTGGACTTCTGGTTGTCCTAACTCAGCCCAAGACAGCCGTACGGGCGTTTCTCTTACCTTGCAGCTGTTTGAACCTCCCCTCCAGGATGTTGGAGTATTGCACCTGATTAACGAACGCCGCTGGAGACAAACATGGCTCCCTGTCTCTCTGCTGTTCCCACTCCATGTCCACTCCGCTTAGCGCTCAGCTCTCTTCTCTGAGAAGTGAGATATATTCCCACTCTTTCACAGCCAACCTGACCAGGGGCTCTCCTGCATAGCACAGTGGAGAGGCAGGCTTTCCAGTAAAAACAGAAGGAAAAAAAAGTAGCGCAAACAAAATACTATGGCCCCCACAAGAGTTTCTGCAAAAAAAGAAAAAGTGTCTTGGTTAAATGGTTGGTTAAATCCAAAATAGAAAAAAGAAATCTTGTGGTCTTCCCTTCAGTATTCCTTCAACGTGAGGCTAAGTAAATAAGGCACAAAGCAGGCAGGGAACGTTGCTCTCCTGTCTCCTTTCTTCACTCCTTTCTCCTGCACCTTTTTCCACGGAAAAGCACGAGGAATCCTTTCAAGGTTTTTTTTTTCTTTTACAAAAAAAAAAACCCACCCCCGAACTACAGTACAAAATGTCCCTCTTGTTTCAGCCCCTTTCCTCTGTACTACATACCACACTATTCACTCCAGGCCTCCTTTGGAGTAAAAGTACAACCCAAAAAGAAAAAAAGAGAAAGAAGAAAAGTTCCTTGGTGCGCTACTTCCTCCTTACTTCAGGCAACGTAGTAGTAGCACGAGCCGCGAGTTTCCCTCCCAAACTCTGAGCATGCACACAGGCTGCTCACACATTGAGCAGAGCACAGGAACCAGCCGCGGTCGGGTCACTGTGTAAACAAAGCCTGTTGCCCTCTGAAGCTGGTGTCATTTGAATAAGGTGTGTTGGAGAGGGAGGAGCGCCGGAGGGAGGGGCGAGGAGAGAGAGAGGACAGGCAGGCAGTGTGGAGGGGGAGGAGACAGGAGGAGGTGTGGTAGGTGTAGAGGTGGACTAAACCCTGCTCCTGATAGGCCGGTTGGACACTAGGGCAGGGGAAAAGGGGATTATGGGCTATCAGGCTTAGATCCGAGGGAAGCGTGGGGGAGGGGGGCGGGGCTTGTCCAGAAGGTATATCGCCTGAGCTCTCTCTCTCTCTCTCTCTCTCTCTCTCTCTCTCTCTCTCTCTCTCTCTCTCTCTCTCTCTCTCTCTCTCTCTCTCTCTCAAACGCTCCTTTCTGCAGCGGTTTCAGAAGGCGTTAAGACAGGAAGGAAGTTGTTGAGAAAGAGTAGGCAGCAGTAACAAGCTCCTTCCTGCCCACACGTGCGTGTGTGTGTGTGTGTGTGTGTGTGTGTGTGTGTGTGTGTGTGTGTGTGTATTGTCCACAGAACTTGTATGTACCCAGTATTTGCAAAACCCTCAAACTTCTGCAATGGATACGTTTTTCTGTAATACTTAATGGTTAGAAAATTGTGGCCAAAACTCATATTAAGGCGTGTTGGGATGTGCAAGTTATGAAATGATTATTTGCCCACCATCATTAAATGTCACCACCACATCGAGAACATGTGGTGATTACAGTGGTTATACTTTTTTCTACAGTTTTTCTAGTGAGACAACAGTACTCAACAGATCCTTCCTCAAGATGGCTCTGCTCAGGTAAGTGCTCAAGTTTAAAAACTACGAAAAAAAGGCGGTACTTGCATTTTGAGCCACAGCTTTCAAATCCAAATCGGCTACTGCTTTCTTGGTCTCTGCTTGCCGAATGCAACTGTGCAAAATTACAAAAATCACTGAAAAAGAAATGTAACTGAGAGATATGAATGACACTAAAAGGCGAGGTAACAGCAGCTGTGGTGAAATGTGCGATTGGCTTGTAAAGGCAAATGGTTTTCAGGGGGTGATCTAGGCCTGTACCAGGGGACGGTCTCCCCGTCGGCCCAGGGGACCAGTCCTGCTGGGTGTTTGATCCATTCCCGAGGAGCTGAGAGCATCTGGATAGACCTCATTAGAAGACCCACTGCCCCCGGGCCGCCAGAGCACAGGGTTTTATAGAGAGAGAGGGTGGTGGTGGTGGTGGGGGTGTCAATGAAGAGAGACCGCTTGCTGATTTTGCCTTGGTGATCAACGGTTGGTAGTCTAAGAAGAATGGCGTGCATTGACCTGTGACCGCCTGTTCCACACGGTAGGGGTGAAACTAGAAGGAGTGTGGAGTGAGGTTTGGTATAAACATCGATTGAAATGGATGTTGCAGATGGTTAGGTTTAGGTTTGAGATAGTTGAGTTCAGGCATTCGGTTAGAGCAGGTTAAGTTTAGGTAAGGGTTTGAGTCCTAAGTTGAGTCCTTAAGATGTCAATGTTTTTAATTTAGCAGGCTACGAAACTGACTGCCAGAAAAATATGAGTTCCCTATGCTTGTTTTTGTTGTTATTTTTAATTGTTTCCTTTGTGTTTTATGTCTGTAACTGTAATGTGTTTTTTTCTTGGCTAGGTCTCCCTTGAAAAAGACACTCATTCTCAATGGGAATCTCCTGGTTAAATAAAGGTTACAAAAATACAAATAAAGTTTAGTTAAGTGTTTGTTGTGGTTAAGGGTAAGGATCTGTGGTGAAGCAGTGCATCAAGGGAGACCACTTATTCATCATTTAAATCCATTCCAACTGCGATGACGCGTGCATATGTCCTTACCTCACAGCTTATATAAAAGTATTTTTTTTGGAGTAGTATAACAATTTCCTTTTCAGCTAAAACAAGTTGCATTCAATGATGTAGAATTTAGGAGCCGAGAGACATGGAAGAGCTAAACAGGAGAGAGAGAGAGAGAGAGAGAGAGAGAGAGAGGAGATATCCATGACTGAGAATGTGGCAGTAAATCACGTCAAACATCACACAACTCCTCTAGAGGGAACCACAGGGAGGCCTACAGGCTGGAGAACGCACACACGCTGCCAGCACATATACATGATATAATCTGGGGGGTTGCTTCCACGCCATGTGGCTGTGTTTCATTTCTCTGGAGGGACGCGATATGAATGTGTATTAACTCCCTACGCTGACTCTTCATGGCCACGGGCTTAGTCCTGCTACTAACTCTTCATGGTCCACAGTGGGGTAGGGATGTCTAGTGGCTAGGGTGTTTGACTCCCAGTCGAAAGGTGGTGGGTTCGATCCCCATGTCCGCAATCTACTTGTATGCATTCTTTAGCAAAATGCTTAACCGCTATCTGCTCATCAATGACCTGTATCTGAATTCACAGTAAGTTGATGATGGGATAAAAGCCTCTGCAATGACTAAATAGTAAAACAGTAACAGTAGATTTTAGATGTTCCTTCTCAGGCTTTCTTTCTGTATCTGGGTTTTAATAAAGTTTGTGAGGAGTTAGAGACCAGCCACCACGGGGTTAGGTGTCATGTATTATGGGCCAGTAAAGGCCTGTGCAATTGCGACAGAGGACTGAATAAATAAACCTGACATGATTTGGGTCTGGGCAGTCGAGTGTAAATGATTAAGCGTGCATGGTGGCGTGCACAGGGCACAGTGGGCAGCATCTGAACCGGCGACTTCAAAGCACAATGACTTTGCGTTTCACAAGGTCAGAACAGACCATGTCCTCATTGATCTATTCAGCCAGTTGCTATATATATACAGTTACAGGGACGAGCTTATTCATGGAGTCTCACGTGAAAGACAGACTCCAAGAACGCTTTCTCTGCAGCATAACAATACAACAGGCCAAACTGTTTATTTCATTTAGATGTTGATTTCCATTGCCGTTACAACCAGTTCAGTTTGGATCAAATCTGGTCTGGATGTAAAATCCTGAATGAACAGAATAGTTTGAATGACCTGTTTATGCGTTGACTACAGAACTAGAGCTTCAGATAACTAAAACGGAACGGAGTGCCAGTATAACTGAACAGAACTACAACTGAACAGAACTACAGTACAACTGAACAGAACTACGACTGAACAGAACTACAGTACAACTGAACAGAACTACGACTGAACAGAACTACAACTGCACAGAACTACAGTACAACTGAACAGAACTACGACTGAACAAAACTACAGTACAACTGAACAGAAATACAGTACAACTGTACAGAACTACAATTGAACAGTGAACTACAGTATTATACGCAGTTTCTTCTAGGGCCCAGGATGTGGCGTTTCCAGCATCAAAGTGGCACCAACTGCTGTATCATTATGGCTCTTCGCTAAATCCATTTAGACTCAGGAGACAAACAGGAGTCTGAGGCTGGGAACCATTTATCGTAGCATAGCATAGCATAACTCACGGGATGGCAGGGAAGGGAGTAGCAGTATTTAGAAATGCGAGAGGTCCTGACATTAGGGTTGTAAACCAGTGTTGGGGAGGAGGGAGGACGGGCCCCTGGGGGACATAGTGCTGCTTCGGCACGTTCAAGAATGTTCCACAATCAAGTCTCTGCTTGTTAGGCCAAGATGGTATCACTGTCATTCACACAGGGGATCTCACACACACACACACACACGATCACACACACACACACACACACACACACACACACACACACACACACACACACACACACACACACACACACACACACACACACACACACACACATACTTCTAAGCACCCGCATCTGAGCTCATGGCAATCTGTTCCAGACTCAAGATGTGGCTCTTAAGGTTCTTGTCAGTTGCACAGTTCACACGTTGTATAATTACATGCGTTAGAGCACACACACACACACACACACACGTGTTGGATATCTGAAAATATGATTCATATAGACTGGTTCGTTTTCCCCGCTAGGAAACACACATTCATGTAATCACATGCATGTCTGCCCCCCTGGGAAACAAACAAACACCAATTAATAAAAAAATAAGCCTGGTAGGAATTTAAAAGTGAGGACTAGAATCATAATGACATGTGTGAACATACACGTCTATCTATCTATCTATCTATCTATCTATCTATCTATCTATCTATCTATCTATCTAGCTAGAGAGAGAGAGAGAGTTACATAGATAGATAGATAGATAGATAGATAGATAGATAGATAGATACATACATACATAGATACATAGATACAAAGATACATAGATACATAGAGAGACAGACAGCAACAGAGAGAGACACAGAGAGACAGAGACTATACCAGATGTTGACTAGCCTGTTGCCGCCCCCTGCTGGGCCAACTGTGGTATTACAACTTGTTCTGAACCAGGAAGATTCCTGGAAAGCTCGGCACAGGTTGTCATAAAATATTCAGTCATGAGAAAGTGCATAAGAGAAAGGTTGCTGTTTGTAAGGATATCCATCTGAATAAAAACAGAGTCTACACTAAACCAATGTGTCCTCAACTTTGTCAAATCCAGTTTAGAGAGTTTATGTTCCTCGCAAGTACAAGTCCAAGTCGATATTCTTACCAAATGGTTGCAGCCTGTAGCATCAAGATGGCATCTTGTTGTAGTAAAATAACTATTACCCCCTTCACTACCTCACCAATTCAGAAAACTATTTCTGAAATGTTCTTGAAAATTAATCATTGATCAGTTCTTTTATCCAACTGTACAGAAGTTTATCTCTGCTATTTGTCCCCAGTATGAAGCAGACGGTTAAGTAAACTTGAATTAAGTAAACTCTAAATTCAATAGCTTGATGAAGAAATATGCAGGTTTATCAATAAAACTATCCTGAGGTTGACCTCTGTGTTCTCTCACAGGCATGGAAATCATGTTTAGCTTATTTCACATACCTCTATTTGATTTAATAGGGCATTTTTCCCAAAGCTCAGGGTACAGCATGTCTGACAAGCATTTTGTGAAGCAATGTCGCCTTGCATTTTGCAATTTCATACCAGTACCAAAAAGGCCCTGAAAGGGATTTCTGGGAGAAACAACTTATTAACTTTCCTAAATGATATGGGACTTCTGCGCCATTAATTCCCTATACTTTCTCCCTATTCCATCACGGCTTATTAACATTGAAGGGACATTATCTTCTTTGTCAGTGAATTAAGGTCTCCCAAACCAAAATATATTCAGAACATAGTTACTGTGAGTACAATTGTAGAAATAGGCCTATCTCGTCTTAATTTTGACTTCTTGTTAAAAGTATATATATTATAATGTGTGACTCAAGCGGAAATGCACAGAAGCAGGCTATGGCAAAACAATTCCATATTTTTGAAAGATTACATCAATTGCTTTTAAATCACTATTGCATTCTTTAAATCCTTATACTCCTGAGCCTTTTTACCTTCCAATCCGACAAAGTCTGCTTCTTTCCAGCAACAGCTTTCCCCATTTCTAAACCTCCTAAACAAGTCAGCAGCCTTATCCCACGCTTCAGCAGCAGTGCCTATAGGGTTGCGTAAGCAGCAGCGATGTACTTAAACGCACCCCATTGAACCCAGTTTGGAAAAAGGCCAGTTATCTCAGCGACCCCTTTATTACTTACACTACATTAGGACATGGCAGTGGCCAATACCTTTGGCCCACTATGGATCCAAAGCCCGGACGTTTAGTCAATACACGGAATCATTAAGTTACGATGCGTCAAGCTTAAAACTTGACGGCAGAATTCATGGCAAATGATCCGAATCCGATCAGAGTGTGTAAAGATTAATTTGTTCCTTAGCAGGAGGGGATTGTAAGAATATATAGATTTGTGTTTTGGAGCCTAAATTGTGAGATTAGACAACATCACAAGAGGTGCAGCTACACAGACCTTTATGGTGATTACTCCATAACATTGGTAATTAACACCCAGCCTCGGTCTAATGGCTGGGCATAAACATTTCTCACCATCATGGGAATAACAACAGGAAGAGTCTGCGAAGTGGACGTAAAGTGTTGTCCACTTAAACAGAGAGTAATTGAAGAGCCACTTTTACAACCCTTTAGATACCAGCAGACAAGTAGCAATTCATGGACAGAGAGAATTTCCCCTGTAAATATTTCCTCAATACCATTCTTCCTCTCTTATAATTTACTTATATTAAACTGGTGTAGGTATAGACCTCAAGTGACATAACACAAAGACCATGTGAATATATATATTTCTACATAGTCATGTTGTTTTGCATTTACTATTGTGACATTACTCCGTAATTGCGACATACTGACCGCAAGTCGGGATCATCGTCTCAGAGAAAGTATGTCGCAATTTTTATGTGGAAACAACATTCAGTTTCTTTTCTTCTCCTCATGGCTCATTGACCGTGCCAGGCAGACGACGAGCCATGATGACATCACATACAAGGTCTACTACGGCTACCGCGCTATGCTACGCGGACGGACAACTACACACAGATGGCGGCGCGTACCTGCGAGGGCCTTGATGCGCGAGCGCTCGAAGAGGCGCGCCGAGCTGTTCTCGTTGTCCCAGTCGGTCTCGGCGGCCAGGTCCCAGCGGTTGTTGATGTCATTGTACTGCTGCTGTATCTCCAGGCTGTCGAAGTCGGTGGGAGAGATGGTGCTCATGGTGCCGGGGCTGGGGGAAAAACCATCCAAAACCTGAGTCACGAAACACACACAAACAGAGAAATATTAGGGGGGCTTGAGGTTAAAGTGGCAATCTCTCATCTATCAAAGATTTCCATTCAGTTCTCTTGGCGACACCTATGGCGACAAGCGGTAATAGCAGGTGTGTTGCCACAACACACCTGCTATGCTCACGCTCGCTCGCCCCATTTCAGTGGCGCAAATTTTGTGTCGTTCGCACGAAAAATGGATGCCTACACGTTAGGCTGTGCGTGGATATTGGGGATCGAACGCAGTATATCATCTGGGAGTCGAACACCCTAGTCACTACACTATCCTTCCCCTGTCTAAATATAGCACGGGGGTGACGGCCCTTCAGATGGTTAATGGAACAACTTCGTCTAATCATACAATCTTGTCCTGCCGATCGTATATAACTGTCGAGTCAATCTTAGTTTAGATAGCACCTTTCATACACTAGCATCTGAATAGTGCTTCACCCAGAACGAGCAGCTCAGGCTACCTCCTGTCCTCAAATTTCTCGTTTGATATAGTCAAATGAGGCAACGAACAATGCAAATAGAGCTCTGGGAAGTATAATTGATATGCTGTGTCAAATTTGAATCAGGTCAACTTTATTTGTATAGCCATTCATCACAATTACAGATAAAGTTTACCAGAAAAGGCTGTTCAGTTCTTAGCCGGCCAATCATTTAAATTTAACGGACATCTGCTAAAGCTTGTTTAATCTTATTTGATGCTTGGAGGCACAGAAATAACCCGGCTATATTTCATGTCGATTAGATTCAGTGTGCACACATTTTAAATGGTAATATTATACCCACGAGCCCAGCGACGACACAAGCACACAGTGTATGACTGATGTCATCTGAAGGACACCTTCACAACAAATGGCTTTGTCACACGCACATATGCACACACACACACACACACACACACACACACACACACACACACACACACACACACACACACACACACACACACACACACACACACACACACACACACACACACACACAGTTAGTAAATTGCTGATGTGTGTAAAAGGACGTTCTTCTGATACACTGGCTACTGACTAAAGACATTTGAGCAAAATCTAAATGATTCACACTGTTAAAGAACACACTACTTTACCAAAGGACTTCTAGGTGAAAACAGCAGCAGAGCTTCACAATGACAAAGCATGACTCACACAAAGATACTAAGACAAAATACACAGTTGTTGATATTGCAGCCCTGCAATATAAAACAGTCCGACTTGTGACAGGACAAATAAAGAATGTATTATGTATGCCAAGAACAAACACTGAACTTCAGACTATAACTCCTCTCTGTCACAACTACAGTGCCTGGCTTTCCAGGACCATTATCCAATGGTTATATTATTCCATTTAGTATTTTACTATAAGTCATTTGGCCGATACTTTTATCCAAAGCAACTTGGAGTGAATTGTGATTCATGTGATTAAGGAGCAGGTAGGTTTTGGACAAGGGAATGAAACCAGTACGTTTGGGCTGGGAGTGGAATAGGGCTGAACAATTAATCGAAATATTATCAAAATTACAATATGGCCAAGTTGCAGTTTGATAAATGTGTAAATGTAAATGTATAACACCATTATAAAGTACTATATAGTACTGTAGTGCTGCAGAGATGCCCCGGCCTACAATTTCTTTGGTCACATTATGATTTAAATATTTTTTTTCAGGCAAAACAAAGTTTTGTGTTACGGTATATTTACTATGATTTAGGATTCTACAGTACTACAATATGGTGGAGATGTTATATTAAAATAATTATACTAATACAGTATGAATATATTATAGAATACTAGAATGTCATTTTGTCATAAATATTGTAAATGTTTATTTTGGCATATTTTATGAACGTTTTAAAATGTGCACCTGAAAAACTATTGTACAACTAAAATGTATTATAGTTATTTGTGCACTGTATTATCTATGTGTTTCTATGTATACATTTAAATTCCCTTTAGACAAATGTAGTTGAACTGAAACCAACCGTTGTTATGGTCATGTGCCGGTCAGCTGACCTTGTCGTCAAGAGGTGTCAGTCCCAAGACAGGACAGTCCCACCACAGCTGTACTCAAGACGTTTGAGACCAATTAGACAATCCTTTTACTGTATCAGCTAATGGTAGTATATATGTTAGCAATAAGCACATCAAGCATTGTCAAGCATTGTTTTGATTCAAATGTTAATGATTTCCTGCTTGGAAAAGCCCTTTCATGCAAGATGAAATTCACAATTCATGCAAGATGCTCCATTCAGGGGTTGAAAATAACAACCAGGCAATTGTTCATACTCTGAACACAGAGCCACCTCAGGAGATCCTGGTCTCTAGGTTGACAACACAGCTCTGCTGGGAGTCCATCCATGGGATAAACATAGATTAAACACACACACAGACACGCATACAAACACAAAGGAGCATTAATGAAGTGGTAATGTTTACTTTAAGAGCATTGGGCAGATTAATGGGACGGCAGGTTTAGTAGTGGTCTGTCTGGAGTATTTCACTGTTGCAGTCTGACTCAGAGGGTGGGGGCGAGGGAGAGAGATATGTCAATTACACAGAGACAGAGAGACAGAGAGAGAGAGAGAGAGAGAGAGATGGTGAGTTATTTAGGTCAGGCCTGGGCAGATGGAGGAAGGGGACTGGGAGGTGGCCTTCTCATAGGGTGGTGCTGGTGGTCCGCAGGTCTGGTCTCCTGATCTCAGATCTCTGCAGGAGACTGCAGAGAACCAGCTGAGTCCCAACACCTCCGCACACCAACGCCCACCACCAAGCACTCTTAGGGCAGCTATAGCCCCAGGACTCTGGCTGGCGTTTATAATACTTCATATCTAAAAATAACAGTTCAAATGGTAGATAGGCCTATATCTCCTCAACTTCAGGTTTTTCTTGTGATGCCGCTCAGAAACTGTGGCCGACATACATACACAGAGAGAGACTGGAAATAGATAGCCTAGTGAATGACAGGATCCGACCTGGACGGGTGTGGATAGGGAAGGGACATCATTATTGTGTGTTTAAATTCACATGCTTCAGCACAGGGGGCTCAGTCAGAGTCAGATGACGTCATCACTTGGAGGATGTGATTACACACACACAATAACGGTCCACTACAACACCCTTTCAGCAGTATGCAGATGAGAAAAATGACTCGGCATTCATTTAGATTTTTTCATTAAAATGATTCACTTTCATTTTAGTACATGAATGGAAATAAATGGGCATAATAATACTAATATTAATACAAATAATATGAATACTATGAATAATATGATTACTAATATTCTAAAAATATCCCTGAACGTATGCTGACACCTGGGCCGATTCCTTGTACATTTGTACTTTCACAAATAAAGTTCTGAATCTGAATCTAATGGACAAAAAAAAGGGGTGTGACAATAACAATCATGAATGAAAATATAAATGCAATCAAAAAACCCTGCAGTCCAACCAGCGTTCGTAGAGGCTTTGCTGCAGAGCTGCTGTGAATCGTGAGACGGTGGTCAGGTCGTTCATCATCATACTATCAGCACACCTCTAGTTTAGGCTTGGAACAGAGCTACATCTACTGGTGACAGACCGGGCCTTTGGTGACAGACCGGGCCTTTGGTTCAACAACTTGGCTTTAAATCAACAGCATGTCCACAAGACACCTTCATCAGGCTGAGAAGAGGAAACGCCAATACAGGCAGTAAACACCAGCACAGTTCACGACAGTGTTAGCCCTTTAAATTAGCCCTATATGGTTGTATAAAAGATGGTTTTTTTGCTGTTCTCTGAGGATGTTTAAACCTAATTTTGATTATTGATCATATATAATCTCCCCATAATTAGTTTAGATTCCAAAACTGGCTATCTCAAGAATCAATATCTTTGATTTCATGATGATAAAATACCACTATAATACATAAGTGGCAATATACTGAATTATTGACCAGCCTAATAAAAAAACGTAAACAAAAGCCAAGGAAATCCCATTAAGAACAGATTAAGACGTGGCTGGGAATAGCAACTAAATACAAAGACATTATCCTGGGAACAGCGACTAAATACAAAGACATTATCCTGGGATTAGGGCAGGGAGCCAGAAGGCACCCACACCACCATCACCCCCACCCACATCACCCCCACCCACTCACACCACCCCCACCCACACACCCCACAGGACCACCACCCCACACACGCACCACCACCACCATCACTCCTAAGGGTGGGACGAAATATCGAGACTGTGTGTGTGTGTGTGTGTGTGTGTGTGTGTGTGTGTGTGTGTGTGTGTGTGTGTGTGTGTGTGTGTGTGTGTGTGTGTGTGTGTGTGTGTTAAAGAGGCACTAAGGTCAGACTCTATGCACTTTGCTGTACATTTTTTCCACTCAGTTGCCCCCACACAGCACCACCAGCACCACCATCTCCCCAGTCACCATCACCACCACCCTCACCATCAACACCACCCACATCACCATCACCCCCAACCAACCACCATCACCACCTCCATCACCCCCACAACCACCCAACCACCACCGACCACTCACCCCAACAGCAGACAGCTCGCCTCCTTATGACTTCATAAATCAAGTTGCATTGGATTATTCTTATTTTTTATTCATTTCATTTATTTACTTAACACATTTTTCTTTTCATTATAAATCGTTGTCGTTTTTAAACTTAATTATTAGATATTTTATTGAATTATTTTCAAGTGATATTTGTATTATTATTTTATATACTGCCATATGTTCAATTTGGGGGAAGGTTCAGTTATGTATGTACAATGTGTTACAATTTATATAGTCAATAAATATATGTTGAAAAAGTTGAACTTTCAATGCTATTGATCATAGTGTAGTCGATGTTTTACTCCCAGACGAAAGGTCCAGAGTTCGATCTCCAATGCCC